>BMAO01025426.1:0-18125 GCA_019973975.1 Trichonephila clavata
TCAAAAGTATGCCAAAGTGGAATGAAAAAGAAATCCAAGCTATTAAAACCAATAGAATATATCATGCAGAAGCACGAAAATTAATAGTTCCACAGTTAACTCAAACTTACGCTCAAGCTGCCAAATCCCTCTTACTATAAACAGTGCCACACAGACAGACGAAGATATAACAAAATAAAATGTCCACCTTTAAATTTACTTAATTTCATCCCTCCCAAAACCAGATATACCAGCATCCACTCCTGCTGTTTCCACATCAACTTCAACCCAAGCACACCTCTTGCCCTCAACAATAGCCACTACAGTGTCAGAAACTCAGCCACCGACTCCTATTTCTAATTCAGTACTTACCACCACAACCCTATGTTCAGCCCTATGGAAACTTCATCAATATATCTGCTTCCCCGTACAACTCCGTATTCGACCCCCTTCAGCAGGTATAATACAATATTCAAAAGGAAACACACAAAATCTCGAGCAAGAACGAAAAAGCTACTACAAAAATAAATGAAACAGCTCTACATATAAAAATGGCACCACACATACCGATAATGAGTTCTCCAGTACAGACTTCCGAAGAAGAAGAAAATGACATGCTCATATATGATGTTGAAGCAGAAGAAGCAGAAGTTATGGAAAAAAAATATTTAACTCTGACCAAGCACCGGAAGGGGCGCGATTGAATCATACTTATCGGACTTGGTGGGGGTAATCCCCACGAAATTAGCAATTGTTTTTACTGGAATATAAAATATTTTGATTTTCTTTTTCTGAAATGTTTTAAACGTCTGACTTGGTGGGGTGTGCCCCACCAAAATCTGCTTGTTACTTATTTTTTTGTGAACTTTTAACTATATTTTGAGTATTTTAAATGGATTTTTAATATTTTAACGATTGATTGGCGCCGCTTACCGAAATCGGCTCTTGCCCCATTAAACCCAACATTCATTCATTCGTTCATGACGTCTCCTCAGCAAATGTCCAAAAAATGTGAAATTTTTTATTGCAATAACTTTTGATCTAATTAGAATTTTCAAAAGCGCCACATGTATTCGTGATCAGCGTCGGATTTTAACATAAGAAAATTGAGTTTTGGTTGGAATAGGAGTTAGAAATTTTTTCGGTGTACATGACGTCTCAGCCAAATATCCAAAAAATGTGAAATTTTTTTATTGCAATTACTTTTGATCCAATTGAAATTTTGAAAAGCGCTACATGTATTCGTGATCAGCGTCGGATTTTACATAAGGAAATTGAGTTTGGTTGGAATAGGAAGAAATTTTTTCGGTGTTCATGACACACACCTTCTAACTCCTATTCCAACCAAACTCAATTTTTTATTTAAAATCCGACGCTGATCACGAATACATGTGGCGCTTTTCGAAATTCGAATTAGATCAAAGTTATTGCAATAAAAAATTTCACATTTTTGGATATTTGGCTCTTGAGACGTCTTGTACACCAAAAAAATTTCTAACTCCTATTCCAAACAAACTCAATTTTTTTATCTTAAAATCCGACGCTGATCACGAATACATGTGGTGCTTCTCAAAATTCCAATTAGATCAAAAGTTATTGCAATAAAAAATTTGCACATTTTTTGGATATTTGGCTGAGACGTCATGAACACCGAAAAAATTTCTAACTCCTATTCCAACCAAACTCAATTTTTTTATTTTAAAATCCGACGCTGATCATGAATACATGTGGCGTTTTTCATAATTCGCATTAGATCAAAAGTTATCGCGATAAAAAAATTTCACTTTTGGATACTTTGCTCTTGAGACGTCATGTACACCAAAAAAGTTTCTCCTATTCCAACCAAACTCAATTTTCTTATGCGTAAGCAGCGGGATGTAAAAGACGCGGTATTTTCTTCTCTGCATGAAGTTGAAAAAGAGCTCTTTCGAGCAGTAAGAAAGAAGAAACCGAGAAATCAAAATTATCTATTAGCATTTTAAAATAATTTCCAATTAAATGGTACTTATTTATTCTCTAGAAGTGCTTTTAGTTGCCGAATAAAAACTGTTCAATTTCTAACTGATATTGTTACGAATTTTGTATAAAATAATGTAAATAATTTGGATGTGCAATGCCTTTATGCTATATTTATTTCATGTTAAAATTGTAATATTCATAAGCAACGCCGTACCTTACGTGAAAATGGCGATTCAATGGGAACTTGGCGATAGAGCCAAGTTGGCATCATTTTGGGCGACCAAGTTGGCAACATTAGTGACCAAATTGACGAGTTCGGGACCCTCTGGATTCTTCTAGAAATTAGTAGAGAAATCTACTAATTTCACGATCTATGACGCGAGCGCATCTTTCCAGAAGTTTCGAACAGTCACTCTAATTTCCACCAGTGAGTAGCGAGTCTGGTTTTGACTAGCGATTAGTGAACTTGCCTTGATCGTGAATAAGCTTATATATACGTGTATTTTTAGATACTGATAATTATGTCTAAGTGCTATTGAAGGAGTGAAATCCTTCTGATATTCATTCTGCGAATTTTGCTGTTGAATGCTGTGTTTCAAGGATTGATTTTCGGCAATAAATTATCATCGCTGTTAAAGAACTTTCTTGTTGTTTGCAACTGATTTTGCATAAAATCCTCGAACCCCGATCTACGTAACAATATACTTTGTGCGTAATTGATTATTATTAATTTCTAAAAAGTACGTACAAAAAATTTGTATTTTATTTGGACCCCGATATAACGAGTAACCCGAATGAACGAACAAAATGTTCAGTTACGATAAATTCGTTATGTTGGTTGCATAGAAACAACAGCAACAATGTTTCCTTTTTAAGAAGTTATATCAAGAAAGGAAGATGAAATTGGAGAAAGGTATACGAATTCGTTCTTGTCACTAATAAATTTTCTCAAGTGTTAAAGTAAAGCTAATAAAAATCAAACAAAAAAAAAAGAATTATAGAAATCCATCCATCAGCTAAACTAGTGGCTGGCGTTACTTCAGTACGGAAATGATTCTAGTGGTCAAAATCCCGTGGTTGGCTTGTCATGAGTTCGAGCCTAGCCCACTGAAGACCCACCGGGCAGATAGGGCTGATAAATGTTTAATCTGTTGAGTCTCAAACATCCTCCCTTTATGTGGTGTGGAAGTTCTTTGAGAGGGATGATTCAGGTGTCGTCCTCGTCACTTGACCAGAGTTCAAAATTATGAGGTCCGTCACCAATAGCCCTCGTGCAGTCTTATGAGAGAGAGTGAATACTGACGTCGCAATGTTCAGCTACACGAGGGTTTTTGGCGACGGACCTCGTCATTTTGAACCATGGTCAAGTGACGTAGACGACACCTGAATTCTCATCCCTCTCTTAATTACCACACCTCTCCAACAAGAAGACGTTCGAGCTCACGACAGATTTAACGTACATTGCTCCCGTACACGGTGGGTCCAGCGGCACGGGGCTCGAACTGATGACATGTCTGCCACGAGTTCGTTACCTTGGCCAATAGGCTACCACGACCACTCGTTCAGCCTTATAGTGCATGTTAATGTAACTCTCCCTCTTTCTCTCTCTCAAGCTCTGTGGCTGTGGTAGCCAAGTGGTCCAGGTATCGGATCATGGCAGACATGTCATATATTCGATCCCAGTACCACTAAAGACACGCCGTGTAGTGGCGCGATGCACACATTAAATTAGTCGAGGTTCAAACGTCCTCCCGTTGGTGTGGTGAGGTTTTAGGAGACAGTGGTGTGAGCTCAGGTGTCGTCCTCGTCACTTGACCATGGTTCAAAATGACGAGGTGCGTCTACAAAAGCCCTTGTGTAGCTGAAAAGTGTGACGTTAATATTCACTCTCTCAAGCCCTTGTCATTTCACCATGGTTCAAAATGACGAAATCCGTTGCCAAATGTCCTCGTGTAGATGACCAACCAGTGCGACGTTAATATTCACTCACTCAAGTCCTTGTTCCTCTAATGATAACAGCCATGTTGAGGATAATTTTGAAGTACTCAAGTGGTGATTTGATATACGTGTTCAAGTACCTTCCTCATGGCTAGACTGTGATTTAAAATTGCGTGGACTGGTATCAATGATCTTAGCATTGCATATAAAGGCAATACTAACAAAGAATAAATGAATGTTATATAAAAACGTTTTTTTTATTAATCTAAGTAGGAATTGACTTAAAAAAACTTTTTTATATTACTTGTTTTGGGTATATTCTAAGTATGTGTGTGGAATGGAGTTCCACGATAACATTTTCTTGTTCTAGGGTTTCCGCGAAAACACCTTTAAGTTCTAGGGGTTCCGTGAATTGAAAAAGTTTGATGTAGACGAAGGTTGGGCTTTAAGTCGATCAAGATCGACTGTTGGATCGCTGACATTTTAGAGTGACCGCCTTTACTAAGAAGCGCATATTAAATGAAACATATTTCTGGAACACTAATGCCATTTAGACTGGAGAATCGGCTTTTTACAATCGTTGTGACCGTGTTTACAAAAGTAAATGATTCGATAAATGTGCAGACCACATGTACCTTCAATGGAAGTGAACGGTGAAACGTTCGCTGTCACTGTCGGGGAAAAAAGTGATCACTGCAGTTCAAGGCGTAGAAATGAATTTTTCCCCATACGACGACGGAACAGGAGAATAAATGTTGATCATTAGCTCTTCGTGCAATAGCGCGGGATAGGCTATGGAGATATCATCCCACACCTCGCATTACCACAGGATTAGGTTCTCAAGTTGGTGTCATGTCTCACAATGGCGTGGGGGTGAACAATTGTTTCTCCAAACGTCGGTTTCAAATTCATCGGTTCACGCATGTTCTCTGCTCGCTGTAATGAATGCGTCCAAATTCTACGGCCTAGCAGTTGCTTATAGTTTTGTTCAAGCATTCAGCTTGACAATTTTGTGTTTCTTGTGTTTTAGTAATAACGCAATCAAGAAGTATTATTACATTTTGAGAATTAAATGCTGATTTAAGCTGTACATGTTTGCAGATAAACATTTTTAAAATAAATGTTTTTTTGCTCTAAAAGAGAATTACTAATAACTGAAGAAATACATGTATCAACTTTTTTTGTTACACTCAATTTGGTTTGTACTTATTTCAGTGTTGTTAGTTTCATTATTCTTTGGATAATTGGGATCGTTATTTCCTAAGCAAATTGAGCTATGGTGAATTTGGCTTTTGCATTTGAAACATGGAAATTTATTTGTACCGCATTTTTTACTTAAAACATTTAAAGCAACGATTAGAGTTTTTCAGAATTTTGATTTTTTTGTGTGGAGACTTTCTACAATTTTGCGAGTCATGTGATTCATTACAAAAAATACATGTACATTGCATAACATTTAGAGCTGAGGCAGAGGGTGTATTTCTAACAAATATTTTACTCTCAAATTTTTGATAACATGGCATTGGGTTACATTTTTCATTCGTAATTAGAAGTTTCACGACACTCTATTTCCTTTCTTAAAAATTGTATGAGATCAGAAACATCAATTTCACAGCCATCTTTTTTCTCTCAGTGAAATTCTAAAACGAGATCATTAGGGATAAGTTTTAAAAGTATTGGTATTAATAAATGACCACAACAACCCGAAGTAACATTCATGGAATCAAGATTTCTTACAGAAACATCAAGTTCATCATATAATTTTCTCAAACCACGGACATTTGAGGAATATTTTACACTTTCTAAATTCAAAATTTTATTCATGAAAGAACTAATTATTACATCCCTTTTGCCCCAAATCGCTCTTTTAAACTTTTAACACAATTTGTATAGTTATCACTAGTGGGTTCAAACCCAGAAACTACATTGGCTGCCTGGTGTTCAGACGCCCTCTGGCGGTTACAAAGAGAATTCGTTAGGTGATTCTTAACACTCCTTATCTTTTTCTCCAAAAAATGCTTCACGGAAGGAAAGAAGCTATAGAACATGTATTTAAAAACGATTTAGGAATTCATTAAAATTCTCGGCAAAGCGTTCTTTAATATTGCGAAGTCTTTATTTCAGTCTTTATATATATTTTTATAATGTATAATGGGAGGATGGCGCGTGGTTGAAAAAATATTATTATTAACAAATCAAAAATATGTAATTTCGATTAAAGTATTTACACTTGCCTCCGAAAGTCTGCGTACAGTCGATCATATTTTTTATTTCTACAAAGATCGCTTATTAAATGGAGTCTTTCTGAATCAATACTATTTTTTTATTGATTCCTCTAACATCGTAAATTCAAATAGTATAAGCAACGATCACATAATTATTACATAAAATAATACAAATATTTATATAACTTGAGAACGACACAAATCGTGTGGGTCAAAAGTCTGCGTACACTAGTAAAAACCTTAATGATAATAGATGGTAACTAAAAGTTAGTACTTTTTAAGATATTATGTTCCTTTTATAACCTTTCTCAACATATTTGGCGGGGATTCAACAAACTTACTTGTTTCTTCTGTGGTTATTTTGTTCCTTTTTCTACTGTAACAGATTTAAGCATTTCTTTGGATGTTATTGCGTTCTCCTTGATTATTTACTCGAGTAATTCCCACAAATGCTGTATTGTGCTTAGGTCTGGGGACTAGGATGGCTTACAGAGTTGGTAAGGGACATGCCAGTTCTTCACAATGTTAGCCATTTGCTTGTTTCTTTTGTCCTACTAAAAATAAAATCATCACTCACCGCAGGTTTCTCGGCATATGTCATATTTTACTTCAATAAGTTCAAGTAATCATTTTTGTATAATGTTGATTCAACAAATTCCAGATTACTAGCCGAAAGGCTTCCAATGCACCCCAAACATTATGTCTGTTTCGCCATGTTTGATAGTCGAAAAAGGATTCCCTTTCTTAAAATCTGTCCAGGAATTTTTGCCGGCATATTTTTGTTCTTTTTGATGTTAAATTACAAAAAAATACTTTCTAATGAATATATTATATTTTTCGAATAATTATGTGTCCTATTTAGATGTTTTTTAAGAATGTTTTTAGCTCTTTTCATTCGAGAGATGAATGGTTTCTTTACAACTCGGCCATGATAGTCATCAATCTTCAGTTCCCTTCAAATTGAGGTTTAAGTCACATTTTTTCCCAAGATCTCAGCTACACTTTTAGATATTTGTGAAGCTTATAGTCGGATTTATTTTTATAGAGCGAATTACAAAGCAAGATTCTCGAGGTGACCTGCAGACGGGCGGCCGGATCTTGGCATGGACGTTAAAATTTTAGTTGATTTGTGGTTTATGAACACTTTTTTGGATCAATGAATGTCTCCTATTAACAGTTTCAGCAATTTCTTTAAACATTTCCCCCTTTTCTGAATATTTCTGGTGATTTTTGTTTCAATAATACACTGGTGTGCAAAAATTAAGGACGAAGTCGAAAAATTAGCATATCAGCTGAACGAAGAGGCAGAGTGGACAGAAAGACCGATCAGGAGATTGAGGTGATGTACGGTAGCACATGCGCAGATATGCAGGTAGACGTAATGGGGGAGTGTCTGAGTAGTAAAGCATGTTGTCGGTGTAAGAGATTGCACACCGTATAGCAATTAAAATCACACCGAGTTGCTGCCTCAGCAATAAATGGCGAATAATCAATCTGTTAGACGACATCTGGATGCTTTTACCCGAGGTCGAATCATTTGGAAGGTCGCAGTGTGACAAGTGTGGCTGCAGAGTTCGGAATTGCTCACAGCATCGTTTCACGACTTTGGAGACAATTTCAAACTACAGGAACAGCTATCCGGGGGTTCAGTAGTGGTCTTCCAAGAGGAACCACACCCGCAGATGACCGGTATATTGCCTTACAGGCCATAAGAAACAGGCGGCAGACAGCGGGAGAAATCGCTAGACACACGACACAGGCGACTGGACGACCGATATTGCGTTTTACCGTGGCCAGAAGACTGCACGGTGGTGGTCTGTTTGCACGACGCCCTGTACGGTGTGTACCTCTAACGCCTGCCCATCGGAGAAGGCGTTCTCTGTGGTGCCGGGAATACCGGAATTGGAGAGACAATGAATGGGGACGAGTACTCTTTACAGATGAGAGCAGATTCAGTCTGAGTAGCGATTCTCATCGCATACTCATCTGGAGAGAGCGGGGAAGCCGCAATCATCCCTCGAACATCATTGAAAGGGACAGGTACGGAGGTGGCGGTGTTCTCGTTTGGGGAGGCATCATGCTTGGTAGTCGTACAGACCTTCATATCTTCGACGCAGGTTCAGTCAACGGGACCCGTTATTGTAACGAGATTCTTCTTCCATATGTGCGTCTTTTTAGAGGCGCTATGGGTCCGCAGTTCCTTTTCATGGACGACAATGCACCATGTCATCACACAGTAGCTGCCGAACAGCTCTTAGAGAGTGAGGATATTGAACGTATGGATTGGCCGGCACGATCTCCGAATCTCAATCCCATCGAGCATGTATGGGATTTTCTAGGCAAACGCTTGGCAGCTCGTACCACCAGTAACGATTCCGGAGCTTCGATTGGCGCTGCAAGACGAATGGGCAGCAATGCCTCAACAACTCGTTGACACCCTCATTCTCAGCATGGGCAGACGCTGTAAAACCTGCCTAGTAGTCAGGGGAGATCATATCCCCTACTAAAGACCGGATATTTCTTGCTGGACACCCATCACAGGGATGTTTCGGCCTTCAGTCGCATTGCGCTCCAAGCTACTTTTTCAATAAAGCTTCTTTTTATCCCTCTGTTAGTAAGTGTTGCTTACATTACTCATGTCCTTACGTATTGGGGCTCTTACGTTATTAAATGTGTTGATTTGGAATGCTTTTGTACAAAGTTATATTGAAAAAACCATCTCGTCCTTAATTTTTGCACACGTGTATATCGATATCTATTCTGTTGCCTACCATGAAACCAAAAAGGTTTTCAAATCTCAAATCCTAAATAAATCGTAAAATAAGCTTATAATTACTTAAAAACAGGATTTAGTGCAATTATTTTACAATTAAAGGTCCTTAAAAGCTCTATTTTGCAAGTGTACGCAGGCGTTTGGCGCGGAAGGTTGGTGATTATTTGGTGGTCATCCTTATTTTTTTTAAATGTTAAATGAAATTTTGTTACTGTTGTTTTAATGAAATTTTGAAGAATCCTTGACAGGTATGTTGATTTTCTGAAGCGAGATCTTAATAGTGATTATCGCATGAATACGTAAGATGATTGCCTGTACGCAGACTTGCAGAAACAAGTGTATGTTGATGAAAAATCCAATTTTTTTAACTTTGCACAAGAATTTTTGTTCTAATAATTCAAAAACCTTTAAAATAAGGCAATTAATTAAATGGGAAATTTTGAAGTCGATATCAAATAGTTATTTAGTAAATGATTGAAATATTTTAAAAATTATATGTTGATAACATTGCTAAAAATAGCCAGCTGTAGTTGGTTAGGCACTGGCCTTGTAAGCCCAAATTTGCGGGTTCGACCACGTAAAGAGATTTTCATGACGCAGAAAATCGACAGTGTCGTATGATTTTGCGGCATTTTAAAGATTACTAGAGTGCCTGTTGGGCGTGAAAGCTCTCTGCGAAATTAAATTCCTAGTACAATTTCGCATCTTCAGAGATCAAGTGCCTTCCTCTGGGGAGGAAACTAAGGGTCAAAATTGCATTATGACAGTTGGTATGCACCTGTATGATGCCACACTAAAAAGTTATATCAGTTCGCATGGAATGTACCGTCTGCTGTGGTAATTACCAATCCTCAGCCCTTTTGCACGGAAGGAGAAAATTTTTTTTCCCAGCAAGAACAATGACGAATTCAGAAGTATTGCAAAGTTAATTAAAAAATCTGACGATTTTGAGAATATTAAATAGAGATGAATTCTTATGACAGAAATTTTTGTGATAAATTACAAAAGTTCTACATTAAAATATTACAAAAAATTTTGGGATTAATTTCTTATATTTACAAAATATAGCAAACTATCTTTTTGAACTAACATCGTGGATATTTTAAAATTTACCACCCAACTCATTTTTACGTGGTAGATACGTTCCTAGAAAACCTTGCAAAAAAAAAAGTGTTAAAAATATATGACCGATGATAAATTTAGAAATGTATTTCACTTTTTTAAGAAATCGTTCAAGATTAAAAACTTTAAATATTTTCCCAAAATACCGTGCAAAAAAGTGATAATAAAATCCGTCTAACATATTTATAAAACAAACTATTCACTTTATTACCAAAAAATTTTTAATTAGTGTACAGTGAAAATTAATTCTTTCAGTACATAAAATACATAAAAATTTTAATTGAAATTAGTAATAAAACTATTAGTTAACAACTATATATATGTATATATTCATCGCTACTTGATAATAAGCTTGCACGTTTATTATTAACTGGATAAAAATTCCATGAGCAGCAGATACGTTAAATAAAAAAAAGTAAAATAAAAAAAATCGTCAAATTCGTGCACCATGTTATATAAAAAGCGTGTAAAACAAGATATCAATCATTGGCATGGCCAAGTAATTTTAGCGCGTTTTTCACATGTTGTATTTTACAATAATGCAACTAATGAACTTTTTACTAACAGAAATTAGTGTACTGTACCACTCCTCTAAATGTACTACTATTGAGCTGAAAAGAAATATGCAGGTAGATTTTTTTTTAAAAAAACTTTTTGCAAACAATAAATTTACTAGGTAAAATTTGAGAAAATTTTGTTATAAACTAGCGAAATTCAGGAAAATTTTTAGGAAAACTCGGGAAAACTATGGGAAAATTTAAATATGATTTCGGCTGATCTAGGGCACCCATGCGACCAAATGCCGAAACCCGAGGTCAATTGGTTGCTTATTGACTGAGAAAAAGGTAGGACAAAATATGGAACGAAGAAATTTGCGTCATAATAGCGCTTTTGTTCCACTACGTGAAAAACGCGCTAAAAAGAATTGGGTGTACTTAAATTACATTTTTAAATTTGAATACTGTATTTGGGATAAAAGGTGCAAGAGAAATTTTTATAATACTAAACGATTTCTGGGATTTTATCAGATAATGATGCACTTTAAATCATTTAAAAATAAAAAAAAATTTCCAATTACTATATTGACATTTAGCAATCATACATGATTCAACGATATTAAATATTCTCTCTCTTCCAGAGTTCTTCATCAATTTAATGTGGAGCTAGTTAAGGAAACGATTAAAAAAATTCTTGAAATTATTTATATACTTAAATAGATTTTCGGTTTCGTAAGAGAACACTTCCAATAATGAGAGAATTTAGAAGGTCAGTTATAATTTGGCATTAAATGAATAATAAATTTATTTTCATGAATATTTTGTTTTTATTTCTTTTCACTTGAGTGTTTTATCTATTCCTTTTAAAACTATTATATCGAACTTAACCTACATAATTTCCATATGATGTTGTAACAGCTTTCCCGTATTCAGTTACGCTTAGGGCTTTTTGTTGTTGTTGGGAAAAGTTCATAATTAAAATGTATGGTGCAAAAATGTACTAGTGACAACCATTTGAATTAAAGCTATTAGGGGTAATCATTTTTTCTCTCCCATCTTGTTAGTTAATAGTTATTTTGTTCTATATATTTTCGTTTTTAAAGATCAATTTAAAATTTTATAGCTTTGAATGATAAATACAAAATGATGACTTTTCTTTCAGTCAAAACAATAGTTTCACTTCTGAATAATAAGTTTTCTAAATTTTGCCTCGTTTATTTATAATTTGTTGATAGAACAAGAAACAACAAATTTTTTTCTGTAAATGCTGCAGTTTAATTAATATGTTAATTTGACAAAATAAGAGATTTACTCAAATAAGAATTTAATTGTAAATTTAAATGACTACCTTTTGATTCATAAAAATTGCATTAATTTTGTTATATATTTATATGATTTTATTTTCTATTAAGATATAATTTTTTTAAAAAAATGAACACTTCTGTTTTACTATTTCGTTTTTAACCCTTTCAGGCTCAAGGAAAGAAAGTGGTTCGTATCCTTACCCAATAGGATCAGGGTACCGGAAGAATTTCCCTGGTAAGCTTACTTTCATTTAAAAATTCATATAAAATCTTTAAATGCAATGAAATAAGCTAAAACTTACAATTTACTGTCATTGATAATATTCAGAACAAACAAATTTTCACTGCATTTAAAAAAAACAATTGTTAATTTTTAAGGAAATATTTTCTTTTTACAAGCTTTTATTTAACTTACAATGTATGTATGTATGTATGTATGTATGTATGTATGTATGTATGTAATTTGTTCGGGTGGAATTTTGCAACTCAATTTTGAAGCTGATATCTTCATCCTATTGAGCTGAAATTTTGTATACACGTTTAGTTTAGATGACAATGCATGTTTTGACCATTTATATTCCAATATTGCAATTAATTAAGAATATATTAATTAAAAACCTTAAAAACCATTAACATTATTACAACAATGCAGACCAACTATGATATGTCTGTATTGTTGTAATAATGTTATTGTTACAACAATAACAAAAGTTGGCGTCGAAAATCGGTTTTCAGCCAAACTGGAATTTCATAACGTTGCGCTGTTGACTGTAATAATTATTTGTTTAAAAAATAATTACGTTTCTACTACGTAAAAATAATCTAATTTTTACAACGTATGCAATTTTTTTACAAATTTCTATCTATTTTCTTGGATTTAAATTCGAAACAAAAAAGCAGAGCTATTTTTCAAGTAGATTGTGGTACATTGTATTCCTTTCACAACGCTGCCAAGTTAAACTGAGATGGAGTATTGTAGAAATTCTTTAAAAAATTATCTAACTTTAATCTATGAAACTCAGAAAAAAAAATAATTACAGAATCGGAAAGATCATTTATTTCGTTCCGATACGGTATAATGTTTTTTTACAAAATAATAATATTTGTATTTCTTACGATTTTTTTAAATGAGGCACAATCGATGCGTTTTTATGAAAATAATGTCTAAATTATTGCGCATGAATTTTTTTTTGTTTAAATGAATCGAGATTCAGTACTAAAACAGCTTATGAGTTGCTCTTTTAGAATCAGTCATTTAAAAAATAAAATGCCGAAAACTTTTTTTTTTACGATTTTTCAAAAAATACACAAAATTTTAACAACATTAATAACTTTGTCATTTATGAAGATAATTTCATAAAACTTTTTTTTCGTGTGTAGAACAATATTACCCAAGATCTGTACGAAAATTGAAAAAAATTGCTTAAAAATTACGGATTTAAAAAAATTTGTGTTTTTCGTTTAGTACACTTTTTGCGAGAATTCATTTAGCTAGACTGTTCGAAAATAACCGGCAAACGACCTAGCAACAAAGATACGTTAAATGAGGTGAACAGACTGAGAAACCTGTCCAGTGATAACTAAAAAGTAAAAAAATAAATTAGAAGTAAAAAAACCTTTTTAAAAACAAGCTTTTATTTAAATGCGCTAAAAAGATTAAAATAAACTTTTTCTGTAAACTTTTTTTACTATCAACTGATATCGTCATTACACAATTTATATGATGTAAAAGCTTGTCGCGAGATTTACCTCTGCAGATAAACAAGTAAATTGATCTGATTGATTTTAATTTGTAAAAATTTCAAACTAAGTAAATAAGAGTACTTTAATCTCGCGACGAGCTTTTATATCATATAAATTGTGTAATGACGTTATCAGTTGATAGTAAAAAAAGTTTTACAGAAAAAGTTTATTTTAATCTTTTTAGCGCATTTAAATAAAAGCTTGTTTTTAAAAAGGTTTTTTTACTTCTAATTTTTAATGATGATTTAAATTAAATAGACGCAAAACTTGCAAAATACTATGTGGCTAATCCCAAACATTAAATTGACTCTCACATGAATGTGTTGTGTCTTGAATTGATAAAGAAGCTTTTAAATAACAGCAAGTATATATCCCTTTTTTAAAAATAATCCTTCTCTATATATAGTGCTTATAGCAGGGATGTCGAACCCTTATGAGACCTTAGTCAAATTTTGTTCATGTTATTTTAATACTAGCTCGTGGGTCAATAATGCCTATTTGCAACAGAGTTAAGTATAAAAAATTTTGACTGAGTATTTTTAAAACTAAATATCCTTAAAATTCAATTGACTTAACAGGAAAAAATGGGCGTTGTTTAATGATTTAAAAAGTTTTAGTGGGGTAAAATATTCGTCATAAACATTTTAATATTTTTAAACAGTGTTAAAACAATTAGTTGAAAAACAAGTTTTTGAATCAGTTCATTAAAATGCTGAGTGTGATGTGAAGTCGCAAAAAAACATTAAATAATTTTCTATATTGTACAATTCATCGGAACTATTGTCTTTTTTTAACTTATTATTAGCTCACTCTCATTCCCTATATATATATATATATATATATAGATATATAAAATTTTTTTTTAACTTGTAGTGAATGACACTTGATGTTGCTACAGTTTTTACAAATATTTCATTAAACTTAATTAATGAATAAAAAGTAACAAAGAAAAATAATAGTCCAACACCCTATATAAAAAAGAAAATCGTGTCCCTGTAGCGCATTGGACTTCTAGTCCAAAGGGCGTGGAAGGCTAGTTTCTGAGAATGTGATTTATGAATGAATAAATAGGAAATAACAAACACTTATATAAATAAGTGTCCAACATAGAAAAGAAAATAACAATAGATAAGAATTATAATAATAATAATGGATAAGAAAACATAATATTTTGTAGTAATTTGGAGCATTTTAGCTGGTTCAAATTTTCTTCCAAAGTTGGTTTCATTTTGTTTCCCATTTTAACTTTCATAAGTAGATATGAAACTGCTAAAAAAATTTTTGATAATGTATTTCTGATAATAATATCCAACAGGAAACTAAACCCTAATGTCAGAGTGGTGTAACAAGTAATTAGCGCCCCCCTGCAAATTTAGGATTAGGACTCAAAGTCGAATCCTACAAAGCATTGCATACTTGGTGTCAGTCAGGCTTTAGGCCCCAATAAAATTCTACCCCCCCCCCACACCCGTTACGGATAACGCGGGGATGTGCGTTACGCCACTGCCTTTCAACATAGGATGCAACTTAAGGATGCTCTCAGAGTGACAAGGAAAGAGTTCACGTGTCTGGACTTATTTTCCTTGAATTTTTTTCGACTGTTAAAATCCTATGTGTATAAGTACGTAAAATTTAATTATTGATTTTAGTATTTAATTTTGTTAACCCAGTGCTTCTCAAACATTCAATATTTGCGACCCAATATTCAATCATAATTTTCATCGTGCCCTCGTTCGTACAATAACAATGTATTGAATTCAATAATACTATACTCTGCCACGCTAAAGCTACAATACGACTTCAGTCTCTTGAGTGCCATCTGCGTATATAAACGTCTCGCTCAGCCAAAGCATTAATTTTCTGGACGTATATATACGTCTTTCCCATGTACAATCTTTTCTGTGCACTGCTATCCGTAAAATTATTCCAATAGCTTCGAAATGCAATAAAAGGACCTTGACAGTGTTTGTAAAACATTTACTTTTTTCAGAGGAATATCTTTTTTTTTCTTCGCCCCCCCCCAAATAAAATATCACATACACATCTACATGGAAAACGATGACATTGGGAAATTAATCCTATAACTTTTAATCGGCAGTTTAGGGTTCAATTATAAACCGTACGAATCATCAAGATAAGTGTTAATACAAGCCCATGGGGTCAGTGGTAATTATCAAACTTGTTCTTAACTTAGTATTATTAAATTAATTATAAAATACATTGTACAGTACTCACATGCATTTTATAAGTATATTATATAAGTGTAAACGTGTATTTTATTTTTTATCATGTCAGAATATATTTTGAGAGTCCATTAAAAATTTCTTTAAATAATCTGTTTTTGACTTATCAATATTCTAGCGCCCCCCTCTTAAAGGTATCAGGCTCCTAGGGTGGGGCGCCCTACCATTTAGGAAACGCTGTGTTAACCTTAATTATTTTATTTAACAATTTATTTCTTACCCTTTTTTTTTTTTTTGTTCCCGAGAATCAACAAAATGAAAAGAACATGTCTGGTTGCGTAATAGCGCGTGATAGAACAATAGTGGACTTTCGACCTTCCCTTGACAAATTCCTGCTGTCAAAGGAAATCCCTTTACGAAACGATCCTCGTGTCATGATTTCAAATCCTAGTGCCACTCAAAACCCACTGTGAAGGTGTCCAACTCGCGGACCGCAAGCGGCCTGCGACGAATGTTATTGCGGCCTGGCCAACCTCTTGTCACGCAATAATATATAATAAAATTTTAAAAAAATTCCCCTCGAAATAGGTAAGAAAGTAGCAGAAAAGATGTGTTTATTATAATGTATATGAAACCCAGTGGCCGAAAGGTAGTGAATCGCTCTTCCACGCCACAGGTCCGGGGTAAGTCCATTACATTGAACACTAGGCTACCCTAGTCACGTTAAAGGCTAAGGTAGCCTAGTGATCAATGTGATGAACTCGTGGTTGGGGAGGGTCTTAAGTTCGAGGCTAGTACCGCTGAAGATCCGCCGTGTACAGGCGCGATTCACTTCAAATTTGTCGACCTCCTTTAGTGTGGTAGTTAAAAGAGGGGGTACCAGCTCATGTGTCCTCCTCGTCACTTGACCATGGTTCAAAATTACGAGTTCCGTCACAAAAAGCCTTCGAGTAGCTGAAGAGTGTGACGTTAATATTTATTCACTCATTCCCGGAGTTCAAATCCCGGGCTGGCCAAGGTCAACTCAGCCTTTCATCCCTTCAGTGTGTCGATAAACGATTACTAGGCTTGCTTGTCAACTGAACAGTAGGGTTTTCTCGTCAGACTGACCACATGAACGGAACTTAAGCACCTCGGTTCCCAAATTCACATATACTGAGATGGACGTAGCAGGCCTTGGCTCTCATCGACTGTTGCGCCAATGAGTTTAGTTCTAGTTTATTATAATGCATTCGCGCGCGCGCGAAATAAACCTACGTTTATATGAATACTGATTTTTTTTTTTGCGGTCCACCTCAATTTAAAACTTCATTGTTTGACCCAATTTAGCTTTTGAGTTTGACACCCTTGGTGTAGAAGAACTACTGATGCAGGTCAAATGGGTCGTGACTCGGTCATTCCGTGGCCATTGAGTGGACGTTCGGAAAAATATCTACCAGTTGAGATGTCTCCTCGTCACTTGACCATGGCTTAAATTTGCGAGGTCCGTCACGAGTAGCCCTCGTGTTGCTTTGTAGTGAGTCATTAATTAAGCTCACACCATCGAAATAGCCTTACTGAAGTTTGTTAGCCATACGAACGTCAGATAACGTCGAACCGAAGTTTCACGGTCGCGTTTACAATGAAAGAGGCTACAACTAAATGAAATTTTCGTCAGTGTATTGCAGCGATCGATTAACGATTTATTGAATGATAAATAGAACGCGAATAATAAATTATTCCTCACAGGAGTTCAAAAAGAAAGAGTATTCTATCTTAGAAATTTTGCACACTTGTCAAAGACCGATGACAATAAAATAATTTCGTAATTTTGTTCCATTGCCCTGATCAGGATCATCAAGATTAACGATTTCTGGATTTGGCGATTAAAATTAACCCTTAAAGCTCATGGTTAATACAAACACAGCAAACGTACAAAAGGAGTGTTCTTTATGTGAAAAAGAAGAGGGTGGGTCAACAATTTCGTACCATATTATAAAAACGTCCAGTTTTTCTGAAAATAGAAATATGAAAAGTTTCCAGTAAGTAAAAATCATGCTCTAATTGCTAAGACATAAAGTCTGCTTTCTAAAATATCTTGTTGGATCTGTGGAATGAAACATCATTCATTGCGTCAGTTTACTAAAACGGCTGAGAATTAATTTCGAGGTCACCGGATTAAATAATTTCTCATAAATTCTTCGATTCAAAAGGTGTATTTTTATGTATACTGCTGATGCAAGTTTGAGAGAATTTTTTGATTTCTTTTCAGTGAAAAAAAATTATAGTTAAAAAAACTAAAAAACACGCTTTTTTATAGGGAATCAAACTAAAAAGAATTCTTAATATAAGAATAAAATGATTAACGAGAAAATTAATGTCAGTGAGGTAAAAGCGTGGAGTACTCTATATTAATTGTTAGA
>BMAO01025427.1:0-66154 GCA_019973975.1 Trichonephila clavata
ATAAAGTCAATAATTCATGTCTTCAGGCATTGAAGAGGAGAATATCATTTAAAAGCTTTATTACACGTATTCAACACAAAAAACAGCTGCTCATTTTGTTTACTTTACTCGCTCTCATTCTAAAGAATATTGCAGATGGTTTTGTGAGGTTTATTTTTTATAAATGTATAACTTAATTAAGAGAATGGTGTTTATTAATGCATTCAATAGACTTTTCAGATAAAGTGGTGCCGATATTTCGGATAAATAGTTTTGTTCCAATTAGCCGGCGCACCTTTTCCATTATAAGCCTTTTATAGTTCAATATTCAATAATTCAGTTGTTATTGGAAATTGTTTTATCTAGCGTATTACAACTTTAGTTCTTTTTATTTTCGAGTAATGAATTCGCTTGTTTACTTGATTCTAAAAATTGGCTTACTCATTTAATAATGAAATTGCGTGTATTGATGAAAAGTTCGTAATTTTCGTTTTGGAGTTTTAAATAATTTGCAGCATTGAAGTACGTATTTTCTCTCGATAGTATTGGAATCAATCAACCATTGCTACAAAAGTTTTTAAAATACTCGTACAAAGTATTCATCAGCGGAAGTAATGAAATAAGCGTAGAGTGTGAAAGCAATTACTGAAAGAAAATAATTAGAAGAAAGTGTAATTATGCTTTAATTTAAAGCCTAATGAACAAGAATACTCTCTCTCTCTTCCATGGTTATTATATATTTAAAAAACATCATTAACTAAACAGGCAATTATATCTTGCAGCAACTCTAAAAATATAAATCAGTTCGAAATATGGTCATTACTCAAACAATACATAAATATAAATTACTATTACTATTAATATTCAAAGTATCAAAAAAGCTAATTTATTGTGCTTTTATGAGGTGAAGTATGTGTGGCCGAAGTAGCCGAGGTAGCCGAATCGTATCTCTCGAGACTCAAAGTCCTCACGATGATATGGTGAGGAAATTAGGAGAGCTGTGTGTCATACCACAGAAGTCGTCCTAGCCACTATACCATAACTAAAAATTGTAAGGTCCGTCGCCCTCTGTTCAATAAGCACTCACACAAGATGAAGTGTTTTCTCTTTTTTTTTATTCAGAATGAATGGGGGGGGAATTTTAACTTGTTGAGACCCTTTTTTTTATATATATATAAATAACATTTCTTAAATTATCTTCAAATTTAAAGTTTTTATTCAAACAAAATATAGCCATTACCACGCATTTGATACATTTACTGATAACATTTTGAATATTATTTGTGATTACTTTTATCTTATGACCAATATTATTCAAAATGTAATACATATATATATGACAGGCCTCAGGCCCGCTGTAAATATGAGGGGAGCTAAATATTTATAAATAACGTCTTTATTGTTCTTCAAATATATTGAATCCAACATGGGGTCCAACAACATTCTTTGGGTACTCCACTGAGAATTGAACGATGGGTGGAGAGACTGTTTTCAACTCTTACCCTAAATTCACGAGAGTTTAGGCAGGAGTGTATAATTTTGATGAGTTTGTCAGAAAATCCAAGTCGCATCACCTTGGATATCAAGCCATCCTGTCAAATTTTGTCAAAAGCTTTGTCTATGTCCATAAAAAGCATGCCCGTGGCCTGGTTATTTTAAAAGCCATGATGAATCAGCTCATTGACTCTAAGTAACTGGGTTACTGTGGAGCACTGTGTGACAAAGCCATGCTGCTCAGGAATAATAATATTCCTGGCTATGCAGTGCTGATTATGTGGCAATTCAAAAGAACAAATTCGTACGCTTTATATTTTGTACACATTTCAGTCTGTACATTAAGAAATGAAGCTGGTTCTTACGTCAGAATACACACGTTTTAAGTTTTAATTTAAACATAATATTTAGTAAATGTAATTTCACAAAAGAATCTATAATTCATTAAGGGAACATTGATATAAATTTTCAGTACCTTCTAGAAGAATTAAGTAAACTTTTTCTGTGTGTGTGTGTGTGTGTGTGTGTGTGTGTGTGTGTGTGTGTGTGTGTGTGTGTGTGTGTGTGTGGTGTGTGTGTGTGTGTGTGTGTGTGTGTGGATAACTTCTTTTAACGTAATACCATAATTAAATGAATATGTACAGTCTTTTCATCTAAGATACGAAATTTTTAAATTTAATTACCTTGTGATAAATATAATTAAGATTCATTCATTTTCTAAATTTTAATTAAAGATTTGAAGATTTTTTATAATGAATACAATCATTTAGAAAGGTTCGGCCTTCCGGTATCCGCCGCTTCCACAATGAAGCCCGCGAGCCACTACAAGTTGCCCGCCCCTGTTTTAGGCTCAAAAACAAGACAGTCAATGGTAAACTTTTCAAAGCATGTCTAACATAGTTTCTTCATATTTCTTACCATATTAAGCTTTGCATAATAAAAAATTCGTGTTAACAAAAAACTACAATATACATTGTTTTTCATTACTGTTTTTTTTCTTTAAAAAATTTTCCATTTTTCTTGAAATATAAATTAGTCATTAATACTACTTTACTCGGCATAAAAAAATTAAATAAATTTATTAATTAAAATAAAAATTCTTGAGTGATGAACACTACTTAGACATCAGATAAAAAATGTTCAAATGTTTCTTAAACTGATAGAAGTCAATAAAAAATTCAGTATCAAAATCTGTCTCTCTCTCTCTCTCTTTCTCTGCGAAATGAAATAAAATTCTACTATCAAGTGTTCTTAAGCTAAAAATAAATTGTGCAGCACTCTCGCAAAGTTAAGTAAAATTCCCAGATTTAAAAAAACAACTTGTATAGCCAGTAAAAAGTGTTATGTAATTACCAAATCATTTTAAGGAAGATATTAGTTTAACTATAATGATTTATTTAAAATATCTTATTTACTTAGCTTTTTTTTTCTCATTTAGATAAACGAACATCCTAGATCTAAAAACTTATTCTCTTCGTTAAAAAGCGCTTTCTTTCATTTACTTTTAATTAATGTTCCATTTGAAAAAGATTTTCTCGAGTTAAGATGATTTTCAAACATTTACATGAAAGGAAAAGTGTACGACATCTTTATTCTCAAGCAAATGGGGAAATAAAAATAAATAAAAGTTTGATAAAACAATCAGTAAAATATTTACTTTTCGACGGAAACCTGCATCAATACACAGTTAATTTTATTTTTTTACTTCTTTGATAACGCGTGGAAAATTTCTTTGCCGTTTTTTATTCTCTAAAATGGCGTGTTATCACGTATGAGGGAATATTTTGTGGATTTAATTTTCTCTGGAATAAACTACACGGGTACGGTAAAAGTAGGATTTATAAAATGCTTTTTTTGCTTCATTTCTTTCTTCGAACAGGTGAAATGAAATAAAGTTTTTACTTCGTTTTTCAGTTTTTATTTTGAACATCAAATTGAAAATTATTATAAAATATATCAGGATAGAATTTCGAATTTGGAAGTTAAATTTACTCTCTGAAAAAAATGAATAAAATAAATCAGCAGCTTGTTTAAGATTTAAAGCTTATCTAAGCTTTCCCAATTTTTTTTTCACCTTAAAATTTTTTTAACATTAATGAAAGTAAACTGGAAAAATGGAGAAAAATAAATTAAATAATTTTAAAAAATTGACAAAATTTGGCAAAATTTTGTCATTTAATCATAAAGTAATTATTGTAATAATAAATGGATCAATATTATACATAGTTCTGTGTGTTACAATTACGTAATAATTACATATTTTATGCATGAATACGAATAACAGTTTTCTCTTATCATTAAGTCATGAAACATGATGAAAACTTCTAGTTTAAAATCATAACAACTTAAAATTATATTTTTTTGAAAACTACATGCAATATTAATTCGAACTTTTCTTCAAAATGAATTGAACACAGGCATAAAAATGGCTACTTTGTTGCAGAATTTTTTTTTAAATATTAAAAACTTTCTTTTATAGTATGATATACAATCATTTTAACGTATATTTTTCTAAAAAAAAATTCCATTCGTTTTCATTTTGAGCATGTTTTTGTTTTGCGATACTTGAAGGAATTATTGTACATTAACATTTTAAAATCTACTTTATTCAAAAAAGAGAATAAGAAAAGCAGAGGAAAGTCGGAAGAGTCCAATTTGAAAGAAAAGGGAGAAAGAAACTTCCAAAATTCGTACCATTTAATGCATTTATACGTATCATTACTTTCTAATTCTCCACTTAAAATTAACTATATAAGGATTTTTCCCTGAATTGAATAAAATGCACCATAAACTCCGTGTATCGTTCACTTACACAATGCATTATGTGATTTAATTTTATAGTAAAATTAGCTTATCTAAGGATATAATTTTTCTCTCTCTTTTGAACCTTAACTTTATCTCTAAGAAACATATAACATGTACATTACAAAAATCACTTCACATTCATTCGACATATTAAGCAAATAGAAAACGATAAAAACTGAGCAAATAACGATTTACGTTAGTAAACGTGACCAAACTGAATCTATTACAATTATTCCTTATTCTTTTAAACTCAAATTGCCTATAAAAGTTCCTTATTTATTTGAATTAATTCAACATTAAGCTTGAATGTGAATTTATGTAATCCTTACTATATTTACAAGTAAAGGAATTCATATAAAGATTAAAAAAAGTCTTCCAATAGAGACTTAAGGTATTGGAACACGTTCGGAAAAGTGATTTTGAAAAAGCGTGTGAATGAATAGTTTTTTTTTTATACTTACAGTGGGTACAAAAATTATTTGCACACATACATTTTTGTTCACAATTTATAATAAAAGGCATTAAGAAATATAAAAATTGGCATTTTAAAAATAAAATAAGCCTATTCATTTAAATTAATTACAAAAAATACAATAATATCAATAAAAAACATTTTTTGCAACAAAATTGAAATATCTTATGTCAAAAAAGTATTTGCACACTCAACTCAACTTTAGCAAATTTGCATTTTTTTTTTGCTAATTATTTGACAGTCATCCCGCAGTAAATGACATACGTAAGACGACTATAAAAGGAGGTATTGTCGAAACATTATCAGTTGATTGTCGATTTCAAATTGTAATGGCACCTAAGAAATCTGCATTGCCGATTTCGTTGCGAGAAAAAATTGTTTCTTTACGTGAAAATGGACTAAGTTATCGAGAAATAGGTAAAAAAGTAAATGTTTGCTTCTCTACTGTTCGGTATGTTATAAAACATCATAAAGAAAGAGGATCTACATCAAATAACTTGAGCTCTGGACGCCCAAAGAAACTTTCACTGCGAATTAAGCGAAAAATCATAAGGGAAGCATCGAAAAATCCATTTGTTAGTGCAATTACATTAGCCAATGATGTCGCTTCAACATCTGGAGATTAAATTTGTGCCCAAGTGTTCGAAATGTCCTGCATGATGCACAAATTTATGGGATATCTCCAAGAAAAAAAAACTTCTCATAACTAAACGAAATAGACTGAAGAGACTTGAATTCGCTAAGAAATATATCAATAAGCCAATTGATTTCTGGAAAAATGTCATATTCTCCGACGAGAGTAAGTTCAATATTTTTAAATCAGATGGCAGGAAATTAGTTTGGAGAAAACCTTGTACTGCTTTTCATACCAAAAATGTGTTACTTACAGTTAAACATGGAGGAGGTTCTGTTATGATTTGGGGGTGCATGGCTAGCAAAGGAGTTGGTAATTTGTGTTTCATTGATGGGAATATGACAGCTCGAACCTATATTGATGTGTTGCGAGATAACTTGCCACAAAGTGAAATAAAATTGGGTATCAGTAATTTGTACTATTTTCAGCAAGACAATGATCCCAAGCACACTGCCGGTATAACACGTATGTGGTTGCTTTATCATGTACCCAGAAAAGTTGCCACTCCACCACAATCACCAGACTTAAATCCTTTGGAAAATTTGTGGAATTCTGTGGATTTAAAAATAAGAAAAAGGAAGATTTCAAGTAAATCTGCCCTTAAACAAGCCCTTATTGAAGAGTGGTCGAATACACTGACCCTACTGTTAAAGAAAATTTAATTAAATCATTGCCAGCAAGATTACAAGCACTAATAGATGCTAAAGGAATGCATACTAAATATTAGTTATTTGAAATTTGCTTATATATTTTATTTCTTTTGTATTCATGCAGGTGTGCAAATACTTTTTTGACACGAGATATTTTAATTTTGTTACAAAAAAGCATTGTTATTTATATTATTGTAATTTTTCTCTTTCTTTTGGATGATTAAACTTGTTCTGATTTGGCAACACCAATTTTTTTATTTCCTAATGCTTCTTTTTATGAATTGCAAACAAAAATGTAGGTGTGCAAATACTTTTTTTACCCACTGTATGTCGCTTGAATTATAATATAAATACTAGCTGCATGGCCCGGCGTTGCACGGGCTTCTTCAAGTGTATGATTTTTTGCCAATGACGAATTTTAATAATGTAGATAAAAGGTTTTATATATAAGAATATTAATATGTAAAAAGTTATTTAAATCTAATTTTTTAGCAAAAATTTAAGATAGAATGTCGTATTTTCAAAACCTTTTTCTTTCATGAAAAATGCTTCCATAATAATAATATTTTGCTTATATATAAGTAAGACTTCTCAACAAAGCCTGAACCACAGGAGTTTTGAAAAATTCACATTATTTTTAGAGTTACTGTCAATTGAAATAATAACTGTTGTTTTGAGTTAAAATTTCTCTAGTCTGATTATTAAAGTATGATATTTGATATATACTAAATTCACTTCTAAATTATATAATTCAAAAACCCTAGAAGAATTAGAACCTAGCTCTGAAACCTAGAATCCTAGAATTAGCTCTGAAAAGAAGACTTAGTGATGTATATAGGCAAAATATTATTACTTCAGAAGTATTTTTTTAATGGAGAATGTTTTGAAATGCGTCGTTCTTTCTTCCTTTTCTTAAGAAAAAAATTGCATTTAAACAATTTTTTGTTTTGATAATATTCATAAAACAATTTTATGCGTTTATTTTAATACAGGTTTAAAACATTATTCATTTATACCAGCGTTTCTCAAACAGTGGGGCATGATAACTCTAAGGAAGGGGCGCAAGCATATTGAAAGATCGAAAACAAATGAAAACTTAAAAAATTATTAATTTACTGAATGTAACAAACACACAAAAACACTCTGACATAATAAAACATAATAAAAAAACATTTACACTGATATAATACACTTATAACTGTATCAGCACTGCATGATGCATTTTATAATTAACTAGCCGTTACCCGCCCGCTTCGCTGGGTATTTCATGATGTTTTATAAATTTTTACTACTTATATATATGTATAAATTATTGATATCTAAGTCCTAGCATTAAGAATTTGATTGTATTGAAAAATATACTTATACCTTTAACTGTCGCAAAAAAAAGGGCAGAACTCATCTAATTTGTATTTTCTAAAAATCTCTTAAATTGAAGCATAGAATGATGTTTGCTCTTTCGTAACTCAAAAACCAAGTGGATTCCCGCAAAACCAATTTTCGGTGGATCTCTACTCCGTAAATTGAACATGCAAGCCAAATTTCAAAAGTCTAAATCTAACAGAAAAAAGCAAAAGTTTTACTATCAATATCCCCGTAATTCCGTTGAGAGCCGTTTTCCAAAATTACCGCTCTTAGCGGATTTCAATTCAACAAAAGCAAAATGCAAACCAAATTTCATTATTATAGTCCTTGTAGCTCGAAAAAAGTATTTTTTTTGTCAATACGTCCCAGTAACCCCCTGCACGCTTCCCCCCCAGAACTTGATTTGCTTAAAATTTATTCTTAGTGGATCCCTATTCAACAAAAGAAACATGCTTAACAAATTTCAAGTATATGGGTCTAACAATTAAAAACAGGAATTTCTTTCTGTAACTCCTCTTGACCCCTCGCAAACATCTTTAAGGGTCAATTTTCATTTTACTCTTTGTTAGAGGAACTCTATTTCACGAAAGGAACATGCCTACCAATTTTCAAGCAGGATGATCAAGTAGTTTAAAAATGGAAATATTTATCGATTACGCCTCTTAATCTCCCGAAATTAAACTTAGTAGTTGATATTCGTGAAACCCATTTTGTAGCGGTTCTCTACTTTACGAAAGGAATCTGCTTATCAAATTTCAAGACTGTACGTCTAACAGTTTAAAAATGGGCATAATTGTCTATAACGCCACTTGAGCCCCCGCAACGCCACTTCTGGGTCTGTTTTCACAAAACCCATTTTGTAGGGGAATTGCACTCTATGAAAGGAATCTGCTTAGCAAAATTTGAAGACTGTGCGTCCAATTAATTAAAAATGCAAAAAAATTATCAATAACGCCCCTTAAACCCCCGCAACACCACCTAGGGGTCGATTTTCACAAATCACATTTTGCAGTGTATTTCTATCCTATGAGAGGAATCTGCTAACCAAATTTCAAGACTGTGAGTCTAATAGTTTAAAAAAAGAAATAATTATTTATATCTGCCCTTAACCCCCGCAACACCCCTTGGGGTTCAATTTTCTCCAAACCCGTTTTGTAGCGGATATTTACTCCATGAAAGAAACATTCCTACCAATTTTCAAGCAGGTAGGTCAAATAGTTTAAAAACGAAAATATTTATCTCTTACGCCACTTATTCCCCTGCAACGCCACTTAGAGATCTGTTTTCACAAAACCTTCTTATAGCTGATCTCTACTCTATGAAAGAAATCTCTTTATCAAATATAAAGACTGTGCGTCTAATAGTTTAAAAATGGAAATAATTATCTATAACGCCCCTTAAGTCCCCTCAACGCCACTTGGGGGCAATTTTCACGAAACCCATTTTTAGCGTATCTCTACCCTATGAGAGAAATCTGCTTACTAAGTTTCAAGACTGTACGTCTAATAACTTAAAAAAAGGAATTTATAACGCCCCTTAAACCCCCCGCCCCGCAACACCCTTGGGGGTCAATTTTCCCAAAACCCATTTTGTAGCGGATATTTACTCCAGGAAAGAAACTTACCTACCAATTTTCAAGCAGGTAGGTGAAGTAGTTTAAAAACGGATATATTTATCTATTACGCCCTTAATCCCCGCAACGCCACTTAGAAGTCTGTTTTCACAAAACCCGTTTTGTAACTGATCATTATTCTACGAAAGGAATCTATATATATCAAATTTAAAGACAGTGCGTCAAACAGTTTAAAAATGGAAATAATTATCTATAACGACCCCTAAGCCCCTGCAACGCCACTTGGGGGTCGATTTTCAGCAAACTCATTTTGTAGGGGATCTCTACTCTCTGAAAGGAATCCGATTACCCAATTTCAAGATTGTACATCAAGTAGTTTAAACATGGAAACAATTATTATTAAAGCCCTTAACCCCCCGTAACGCCCCTTGCGTTTCGAATTTCGGAAAATCCTTTCTTAGCTGATGTCTACTCTATCAGAGGAACATGTCTACCAAATTTCAAGTCTGTAGGTTGAATAGTTTCAGAGATTTCGTGATTAGTCAGTCAGTCAGTCAGTCAGTCAGTCAGTCAGTCAGTCAGTCAGTCAGTGAGTGAGTCGCTTTTCTCCTTTATATATATAGATTTAACAATATTAAGTTAAGAAAAATGTTAATAATTACCAGGCCCCATGGGCTTATATATAAAATCATGTTCATAAAATTATCTTAATAATTTGTACTGTTTATTATTAATTCTTAACTGCTGATTAAAAGTCACGCAATTCGCTCTCTTATGCCACCGTTTTCCACGTAGATGTGCGTATATGATGTATTGGGGGGGGGGGCGAAGAAAAGGAATAAATTACCAAATCCTCTGAAATAGGAATATCCTTCGTAAATACTATCGAGCACTGTCTGTTTTTATTGCATTCCAAAGGATTCAGAATAATTTCATCAAAAGCAGTGCACAGAAATTATAGTACTTCGGAAAGACGTATATATACTCCGGGGCAAATAATGCTTTGGCTGAGCGAGACGTTTACATACGCCGGTGGCAAGAGTTTAAAGTCGTATTGTAGTTTTAGAGCGTCCAATACATTGTTATTGTATGGAAGGGGGGTGGGGTGCGAGGAAAATTATGATTAAATATTCGGTCACCAATATTGTAAGTTTGAGAAGCACTGATTTATACTATTTTTCAAAATTCCCATTCCTAACGTAATCTGATACCTTAAGAGAAAAGAAAAATAAGTATGTTTTATTTTGTTAAAACATGATTTTTAAAGAGAAAAACTTTACTTACTTTCCACTCGATTTTCTTTTACTTATTTTAACTTAAACTTCCTGCTTATTTTTTTTTACATTCCAATACTTTCAAATATACGAAATTTATTCTTAAGGTATCCGACTAGGTTGAAAAAGTGCTTTTTAGGTGTTTGATGTTTAATTTGTTTGAGCCAAGGGAAAAAAGAAATATAATTAATGAGAGAGGACTAATACGCGTAAAACTAGAGAGTTTTTAAAGTTTTTTTTATAGTATTTACTTTATCTTACTTATAATATTTTATGCGTTTTTTGAAGAATGAAATTTTTACGAAATTTGTGCACGAAAAACGTGATATCTCCAAAACAATGAAATTCAATGAAATTTATAATATCTATGATATGGGCCCTTCAGAGTGTAAAAAAACCACAGGTTTTAAGATACCTACATTTAATCACATTTTACAGCCATTTTTAGCTTAGAACATGCAGTAATTTTGATGAAAAATCATTAACATCAAATGTAAATGCTAATAAAATATTTATTTCTTAAAATATTTTTTATTCTGCGGTTTGTGACACTTCAGAGGGATCAAGCAGTATATCAATGAAACTAAAATTGCATTATGTGCAATTTATTTTTATTTATGGAATTTTTCTTAACTTTAAAAATTTTGCTAAAATTTCATTAAAATAATAATTTTTTTAAAAAAATCAAAGGATGATACATATTATTTATTCAATAATTATGACTTTTTAAGCCTATTTATGTTCTTTAAAACAATAAATTTATTCTGAAAATCAATTCTTGAAAAATTGATCTCTGAATCTAGTCGGATACCTTTTAAACATTCTAAACGAGCTAAGTCTTTTTCGGAATATATTACATTTTTAACGAGATCTTTCTTGACATTTAAGTGTATTTTTTACTAATTATTCAAAACTTTTAAAGCCGTTGAATTTATTTCATAGATGTTTAAATAAATTCCCAAAATACATCTAAACTAAAGTGAAACAATGAAAGGTCAAGAAATGCAAAAATCCAATCCGTCAAAAAGATTTATTTATATAGTTCGATATAGAAACAAAGAGAAAAAGAAATCGTAAATAACAGCTGCAGAATCCGCGTAAGTAGGGTCAATACAAATTGCCTACTAGTAAGTGTTAAGGTGCAATGGGAATATTTTCCCCCATTTTCTGAAGTACTTCCCAAACAGTATTATTCTGGAATTGACAGAAAGAGGTCCACACACCCATCCCACTCTAAATATATGATGAATTATCCTGCGCTCCTAATTTCCAGTATGGGCCAAAGTTTTTTTCACTGCATAGTTTAGATGCAAATAGGAGAGAAGTTTGCTTGTTAAAATAAACTTCAAAGTTAGCGAACCATGAGAAAACCCCGTGGCTGGAGAATAAAATTGTTTCAAAGGGATATCGATCCTTTGAGGGAAACGTATATTCCAGGTTTTCTTCCTTTTCTATCATCATCAAAGACTTATTTTATTTTCATTTTTTTATTCTTTTTTTTATTTTTACCTGGGGAGAGAGTTTTATTTCAAAATGGCTTCGCTATTTCGAATTTGATGGAAATTGGAGTGGTCAATTACGTTACGGGCATTCATTCTGACGAACATGTTTTATTTTTTTATTGTTTGGAGATTTTCATTTGTGGGTAGCAAAATGAGTGAAGTATATTTTAACACTTATACAACACTATTTCGATTCAAGAGCATTCACGGTATTTGTGGTGGATTTTTATATGAATAATATCAGCAGAGAGAGAGGTTTATTTTAAATATATTTGATAAAAAGAAAATGTATTTTGAATAAGAATTTTTAAAGATATATAACCTTAAAATGACTTAAGATCTATTGTTTTAAACAAATCTAAAGGTTATCACTTTTTATAATCTTTAAAAAATTCATTAATTTACCGTTCTGCATATGGTAATAATTTCACTGTAGGATCAATAACAGTTTGCTATGTTAAAAAAAGGATGCAGTATTTTTTTCTACCGTTTATATGTACGGAAAAAGGAATTGGAAACAACGATAACTAGCACTATTTGACAACCTACTATGGCTTTTACCCGTCACCTGGACTCGAAAAGGTTGCTATATATAAAAAAGAAGCCACACAATTGATTTATATAAATTTGAACATAAACTAAAATATATAATATATAAATATGATTTACGTTTTTAAAATATTTTTTATATGTTTATTAACGGTAGAAATTATTATCTTTTTTCAAACTTCTATCACCTGCGTTGATTTGATAACGTATGTAGCACTGATTTTTCTTACTGTTTATTTTATTTACTGATATGTGTAATCGTTTGGTATTTTAAGTTTTGTTGCAAAAGTTGGCATCACTTTCTGTAATGAAACTTGATGTCAGAATTCTTTAGCTGACTGTTAGAATTCGAACTGATATGTGTTTTTGACACGCAACAGAAAACACTATTATCTTTACTGATTGATTTCATTAGATTTTCAACTGCAAATATTTTTTCAATGTTCTTACGAGTGAATATTTGTTCTTGTTTGTTAAATCCTAATTTTAATTAAAAAGTTTATTCTAATTTTAATTGATTATTTGCACCATATTTCGAACACTAAACTACCGAAACAAAAATGACAAATTGGTCAATATGTAAGCACATTTTTGAGTGTATTGTTTTTTATCATATGATCAGACACAGTTTTATATTTAGTAATTATAGAAAAACCTCAAAATTCTCTCTCTATATACAAATAGATATATACGAAGGAAATACAATTTACGACATGTAAGGGCTACAAATAATTTTTATCTTAAAATTATCGTAAAATACGAGTAAATAGTCTATCATTAAGTTATTCATTCAGCTTAGAATTAATGATGATTTGTAGACTCGAATCATTATACTGAACAATCATGCGAGTTTTGAGGTCTGCAGTTCTATTAATTATAATGCAGATGCCTATTTATTAATTGTAAGCTCATGTTTATTTCAAACGTATGTATTGAATAATGATTCGGAATAACTATTCAATATGTGATACGATCTTAGTATTATTAGTGCTTGTACCAGTACTTTCATCTGCATTTTGTACGTAGATCACGTTTAATTAATCACGTGACAATAAATCCTGCTACTTCACTTGAGATGTGTCTTCAAAAACTATTTACTGAAATCAATAATAGGTTAAGACACCTCCAGATATTACCTGTGCAGACTAATTTAATTATTCATTTCTAAAAGATAACATGAATCTGATACTTTTACCATTTTTGTTAAATCTAAGCGTGGAACATATATATAATTACGATTACAAGAAATAAATTAAATTCAGTAAATTTTATTTTTTTATTTTGATATATGTGAAAAAAATAAAATAAAATTATTTTCAAAATGACAGCTAAATATTAAAATTAAATGTTATTAAATTAAATATCCGTCTTTCTCTAAGCGGACCACTCATAATTTTTCGTACAATTAAGTCAAATGTTAATTAAATCCTGTGAAACTAAATTTGTATTTAGGCGTGACGTTCATTGAATTAAACTGCAGTTGTCAGAAGACTAGTTTGACAGCTCAATCTCTTGTAAGGACAGCTCAGTCTGTCTTTGCAAATAGCATTGTGTTTTATGGTAAATCAATTAAGCATTGTTTTTAATGTTATTTTCAATACCATATAAAGTAACGTTTCATTTAATTTCAGAAAACAATGATTTCCTTACTAATTAGCCAATATTTAAGAACAATCCTCTTGTGGAAAAAAGATATTGCAACGGGTTCTATTCACTATTCTTACTAATTCTCTATGTTAAAAGCTTCTGGTATGACATTATATGGTTAGATAACCTCATTTTACAAAGGAACTGCAATTTATGTTAATGAGGATTGCTATTTAAGCCGGGAGTGGGCGCGCGGGGCACAGAGTCACCCCAGGCTCACGAAATCATTAATTCTGGGAACACTGTTCATTTGTTACCAATGACCTTGAGGGTTACCTCCTATATTACAATCTTCATGGGAACTAAAATGTATTTGTCACAAATTTCCTTCCTATTTGGGAGTGGCAAACGTTTTCTTACAAACTTAAGGTACTTGTTTTGACTGAGTTCCCCGCACCACCACTTTTGTTTCAATATATTTTCAATGAACATGCTATATTTTCCCCCTGTGGACAATTTAGTGGTTATGATTACTGTGCTTTACGACTTATTATGATTTATAAATGTAAATGATCAGAATTTAACAAAAGAAATGAGCCTCTGTGAACTCTACTGAAGAAAACTGAAACTGATGAAGCACGGGATGATCCTGTTGAAATAATGCATATTAACAATGATAGCGAAAGTAAGTTTGAGAAAAGCGATGATCAGGAAACGTTTGAGTTGAAAAGAAAATTTTCAAATGCTACCTAAAGGATTCCATCAAGAAAAAATATGAAGTCCTATGAGTGGCACACTTCACCCGGTCAAAAAGACACAAGCAAGAATAAGTTCTACGTGCTGTTTGTAGATCATCAAAGGACAGTAAAAATTGAACAAAATATGACAGTTGGACTGAAAATAGCATTCCTGTAATGTTAGCGAAACGTGTCTGTGATTTCTGTCGTTTATTATAGTCACGCACATTTGAAATTTCTTGCTTGAGTTTCATTGATATTTTCTCTCAAATTATCAAAGAAAAATTTAAAAGTTCTTAAAAGTAAGTAAGTATACTTTTCCTTGATTAAATTATTCATTGGAATAATAATTTTGTCCAATTAATTTTTTGTAATAATTCAATGATTAAAAATAATTACAAAAAAGGATTGGAGTGACTCTGTCACCTCGCGCAACCATTGACGTTAGTATTGAATGCGCGCCTGCTCCCAGATTTATAAAGAAAGTTAAAAAAAAAATAGTTTGAAAGAATTATTATATTTTTATCTGTGTTACCATGCAGGAAGAAACACTTTTGTAGATTTAATTTACAATCGAAATTAACTTAACAAGTTCAAAGTTCATTGTTTGATTCACAGAAACAAACCTATAAATCTTGATTTAAAGCAACATCTACTTCCTAAAAGAAGCAAATAAATGTTCGCCTGCTATATCTAAAATGATTAAAAGAAAACTTATTGAAAACTAATGGATATAATTATAAAAACAAGCTTACAATATCTTTTTACAACTTGTTTTAGACTTAGTTTAGAACCATGAGTACATTGCTGATAGCTATATTCATGATGCCATGTAATAAATCATTTTCAATATAGCAAATGTTTCTTGCTGTGGAAACTTACTTCCTTTATATTTCGATTTTTGAGTGGATTTTATTCATATATAAATCGAATCTATTATAATATATCCATATATTGTTTATCTTCGTAAAAATCATTTTTCCAAACTTGTTTGTTTATACAAATTCCTATCGTGATTTCATATTCAGATTGATACAGTTTGCAGGAACCTATTCATCATTCTGTCAGAGCAACATAATAAAACTCGATTGCTCTCAAGCGTAAAAATTCAAGCATATTCTATACTACATTTCACATTTCGTTTTTTTTTTCTAAGCCCATGTCTGAAAAATAAATTGCAAATGTTAATTGAATTCATATTTTCTTTTAAAAAATAAACTATGCATGATAAGCATCGATTGAAAACTTGAAACAAATTACACATAACTTTATCGGAAATTTTGGATTTCATAAATCTTTCACTCATTTTGTTTAAAAAAATTTCTGATTTATTTATTTTGTTTTTCTTCAGTATCACTTACGCAGATGTTCTTATAATTAAATTTTAAGCACTGTTAATCGCATTAATTTCCTTTCAGTGTGATTCTTTTTTAAGCCGATCTTGGCAAGAAAGTTTTTTTTTCGGAAATGTTGATTAATTACAGCTTATATGCAGTGCTTTTCAAAGTTACGATATTTGCGACCCAATATTTAATCATATTTTTTATCGCGCCCCCTTCCCTGATACAATAATAATGTACTGAATTCAATAATACTATACATTGACGCTAAAGATACAACACAACTTTAACCTCTCAAATGCTACCGGCAATATATATATGTCTCTCTCAGACAGTGTCAATTGCTCCGGACGTATATATACGTCTTTTTAAAGTACGATCTTTTCTGTGCACTGCTACCATGAAATTATTCTAAAGGTTTTGGAATGCAATAAAAGGACCTTGACAATGCTTGAAGCATTTACTTATTTCAGGGGAAGTTGGGGAGTGAATTACGTAGCTTTTAGTCGGCAGTTAAGGGATTAATTCTAAACCGTACTAATTATCAAGATAAGTGTTAATTTTTAAATATAACTTTATATATAAAAATCCCATGGGATCACTGGCAATTATTAAACTTGTTCTTAACTTAGTATTGTTATATTAATTAAAAAAAACCTTGTGTGTGAGACTGATACATATATATATAAGTGTATTATATCTGTGTAAATGTGTATTTTATTTTCTATTATGTCAGAATGTATTTTTTTTGTTTACTTTCAGTAAATTGATAATTTTTTAATCATCTTTTGTTTTCGGCTTTTCAATATGCTCTCGCCCCCTAGTAGAGTTCTCACGCCCCCTTGTTTGAGAAACGCTGGTTTATATATGTTAGATGTTTTCGTTGGTGACGAATTTCGTTTTATTAAATTAAGTTACGTGTTGTATTGATATAAAAGTATTGAAAATAAGTTTCAAAAAGTCTGTAGATTTTTCGAATGCACAACCTACCATATCATACACTGTACCCACAATAGGGCTTAAAAAAATCGGTAGTAGTATACTTAATTACGAATGTTTTCAAATAAATGTTATCATAGAATTCATTTATATTTTATCTAAAAAACTGATTTCAGAAACTTACAGGACCTAAAAAAATAATAAACTTAAGGTATCCGACTGTTCGCGACAACTTTAAAAAAAAATATGAAAATACGGGGTTTTTTTTTCCTTCTAGTTTTTAGATTTGTTTAGCACATTTTAAGAGAAATATGCTGAAATTAAGAAGTTAAAAGAAATTATTGTTACTAAAATGGGTAAAATGAGTAAAAATTTACAAAAAAATAACATAAACAGGTCCCATTCTGTAACAACAGTTTATAAACAAATGTTCAATTTTTCAATTCCGATGTGTTGCTATGTTATTTATTTTTGAAATGACCTTCAGGATAAGAGATATTCTAATTTTTACAAGAACTAGAACACTTTATCTTAGTTATTATATGAAATTGCTTAAAAAAACAATAATTGATAAATCTGAAGGTTAAAACAATTCTACTATTATACTGAACATACACAAACAATTTCAGTTAATTATTTGCAAAATTTTTTGAGCAATCGCTGACCACGTTTGAGCATTTTGAAAAAGAAAACATTTCGAGTAAAATGCGTTGTAAAGTATGACATCTTGCTTAAAGTAATGGCATCTGATATTACTAAAACGCTTGTAATTTTTGTTTTAGTGAACGGAATAATAAACTTGGTATTTTTATAAAGCTAATAAGATGGCCTAAAAAATAAAATCATAAAAAAATAGTCATTTTTTGGCAAAATTCACAATTTTAGGGTGGTCGGATACCTTGAAAAAGGTGACTTCACGAACCTTTAATTTCTTTCATTTGTTACACTACTGCTCTCTCTATATATTAACAGCATTATCATACCTATAATACTGGACAGAAATACAATTTAAAAGCGAAAATGTAGTTAAAATAACGGATTTATTTATTATAGTTCTAAGATAAGTTTACAACAAACCTAAATCAACGCACTGCAAATGAATTTATTAAATAGTCAATTTTCACCAAATAAACGGAACCAACACAATATAAATCCCAGCATCACATGTACCAAAATAATTTTTTATAAATATACTCAGCAATATATTGTACGCAAAGAATATGAAAACAATGTATAAATATTAAATAATTTTTAAAAAATGAAGGTGTTAAATTTAAATTAAAAATCAAATAATTATCCAAACAGAATGGAAGCAGCAATAATTATAAAGTAAGTAAATATATCGAACTTTGTAAATTAAATAAAAGTAGCATTAATCATTATTAAATGATGATTTAAGACATTTAATGAGATAATTATGTTTTAATCAGTATTTTACAGTTCTTCTAAATTCTTAATTTTACAACAATCTTCATTATATATGCAAGTTAGTTGTCAGCAAGTATATTAGGTTCATAATCTGGGCATCCTGATATTACCTGCAGAAAATTCAAATAAAACCTCACGGTATTAATTTCAAACAATCCAATGTATAAGAAAATTAGTTAATGAAAGTATTTTGTAAAGTTTAGTACCACAAACGAGCTGTTGCTGCAGACATAACACTGATTTCTTACATAATTAAATTACTCAATCAGTTAATTGTTGACATTTTGAGTAGTGAATGTACAGACATTTCCTGCGGCATACCTTTGTTCATAAAAATCTTCAAGCGCATTTTAAAACTATTCTGCATTAAATAATTGAATCGGCTTTGTTCTAACCTTGACTTTTAAAAACCAGTCATTGACAGATTCATTCTTTTTAGGTATTGATCGTTGCTTGAGATCAACGCAGAGAGAGAGAGAGAGGCCGACGTGTCTCTTTAATTAAATCTCCCTTTCTCTCTGAAAGATAGCCCTAAGCCATTTACACACCGGAAGAATTTCTATGCAATTATGTTAGATGACACACGAGATACTCGAGATTTTTAATACGAAAGAAAGCAAATTTGATTAATTTACTTTGTGAATTTTGATAAGTAACACTGTGATAGCTTATGGTTTCCTTGGAGCATACCGCATTCCTGCTTATGTCTGATTGGAGGATAAAAGTTTCTCCTTGTTTAATAATATAACAATATCAATTTTGTTTTAAAATTATTACATATTTTCTACTTTAATTACATTTATATATCATTCTCTCAAATTACAAAAGCAAAACGAATTGCTTCGCTGTGAACGTAATTTCAAAGAAATGAATAGTTTCCAAAATATAAATACTTTGATTTTTAGTGCTGTTAAATATCTGGTATGTTTTCAATTTTCTTGTAACTATATTGTTACGTAGATCGGGGTTCGTGGATTTTATGCGATCAGCTACAAAAAGCAAAACAGTTTTTAAGAGCAATGGAAATTTATTGTGGAAAAACAATCCTTAAAACACAGGATGCAGCACTAAAATTCGCTTAGTAAACTTCAGGTTTTCACACCTTCTACAATGTTCGAACACAATTAACTATCATGGCCTCAGAGTACAAGTACGTAAAGTTTATTCGCAAGCAATTACTCGCTAATAAATTCTTCAACTGCCTAAGTAACACTGACTCAGTTGCAGCGAGCTACTGCTTTTTATAGTCTGTGCGGCTACCTTCCAGCTCTTTCTCGAAAAATCCCCTTACGTCATAGATCGTGATGTTTTAGATTTCTCCATGGATTTCCAGATGCATACATAGCTCTGCCAAGTCGTCCAAAATGGACCACAAATTTGTCACCAAAAATGATGCCAACTTGATTGTATCACCAATATTTCACGAAATTTCTATTAAATAGCTAATTATAATGTAATGTTGCTTGCGAGTATTACTTTTTTTAATCATAAAATAAAGACAACAGAACGTAATATTAATATATTAAACATCCAGATATAAATTATTTAACATTATTTTAGATGAAATTAATTAATTATTACACCAAATTCGTAACAATATATTTTCTATCAGTCAAAAAAATCAAACCTTTATGAGAAAGTGAATGTAAAAAAAGAAGAATTTGTTCTTCCCAACTATCAAAATATAATAACATTGTTTCTCACTTAATTAACCCGACACTTCTCGCCCAGGGTATGTCATACCCCCACCTATACAAGCATTATTATACTTCTTCAAAACTTCATCTAAATCTTTTTTGAAAAATGAATAGCTTCTCGTTTAGCTGACTTTAAAGTCATATCCTTTGAGAGGACTTAGCTTCTAGGCGAATTCTGAATATATATTTTTGGATACCACCTCTTCGGGTATGTCAGACTCTGTGCGTGAATCGCCGTTACAGTTCTAAATGCATGAGCACGCCTTAAATTCTTTCTTATGCAATGGCGCATTACTGTAGTTATGAAGAAGAAATGTAATATTTAAGTAATTTAATAGTTACAGTATTTAATAGATATATGCAACAGTATTTTCGGATGAAGAAACTCTTTTTGCGGGTAAAATGAGGAAGAATCGAATGATGAAAAGTGTAATAGCAAGTATGATTCTTCTACTGAAATATATCCAAATAATTTAACTGAAAGAGCAATTACCATCCTTGATAATTATGACCAGATCAAATTCAATGGCTAGAAAATGGAATCATTAGCCTATGGCAATATTTTTACGTTGTTGAAAGTTGCGACAGTAAATACGCGAATTATTTTGTTAAGTACTCAGAAATCAACTACTGAACATCGAGCCATACGCTGATTTCTGAAGTGTTTTGGATTTCGATTCACAGAAGAATGTAAAGAAAGTAGAAACCAACAAGCAATGTTTCTGCGAAATTTTAAAAAATAAATTAAGATCCAGCGAAAGCATCTCATTCACTCGCGACGAAGACTAAAGGAGTGATTAAACAATGTACTTACTGAACGCGCAAATAAAGAGAACAGGAAAACTAAATTTAAGTGTGAAAAGTGTAATAAACATATTTTATTTCCTACTTTTCACCTCTATATACAAATTTTACGGTAAAAACAGAATGTAAACGCACTTGAGTATGAGATACTTTGCGCGTGAAATTCCGTTCGTTTTTTTCGCGTGTGGGATGCCGGGTTAAGCATACTAATAATTTTTCCACACTCTGCTCTTTTTTCCCTCAAAATTTCAATCATTATCGTAAAGTAATTCAACGGTTTGACGACATATTTAAAATTAACGAATAAAAGAATCTTCGCATTATTTTTTGATACCATGCTGCAGATATAAATTTTATAGATTATATGATTTACAAGGGATTGTATTGCTATAAAATTATTTTTTATTCATTATTTGTCATGAGCCCCCTGCGTTATATTCTGAGCATATACAAGGTGTGACCCAAAAAGAAAACGAAACTTAGTGTGTAGCTTGAAAAAAGAGTGAATTTAGTAACAACTGTTCTGGTGACGTCATCCCATGCACCCCCTCTATCAAATGTCGCCACTTTCGCTTTAATCGATCCCACTAGTTGGGAGTATAGCATCATTGAGTGAACACGTGCAACTGCATTCTGCCGGGAAAATGTCGAATCAACATTCAAGTTTCCCGTTAAACTTAAAAAATCAGACACGAAAACATTTCAAATACTGTCCAAGGCTAATGGAAATGAAGCTTTGTCTCGTGCACATGTGTTTGAATGGTATAAGAGGTTTTCAGGGGGAAGGGTCAGTGGGGAAGATTATGAACGGTGCTAGGCGTCCCAGGTCAGCAATTGCAGACCAAAACATTGCCAAAATTCGTGCTATGAGTGGGTTCCTTGGCATTCTCTAGACCATTTGGCTACCGCGGCCAAGGGAAAAGGCAAGAATTGGAGTGTGATGTATGGCTGTTGCATCAAGACAATGCATCCGCTCACACCGCTATCTGTCAAGGAATTTCTGACCAGCAAAAATATTACTGTGATAGGGTGTCCTTCTTATTCACCAGATTTGGTCTCTCTCATGCGACTTATTTTATTTCCTACAGTAAAACCTTGTTTAAAGGGAATCCTTTTATTTCAGTTGAAGATATTCAGGCAAAAACGGAGAGTATCCTGAAGGGCCTTCCAAAAACCTCATTCCGGAACTGTTACCACCAATGGTAGTACCGAATGCAGAAGTGTGGGAATGCTGAAGGGAACTACTTTGAAGGTGATACTGTCACGGGGAACTGATTATGTAAGTGCAATAAATTATAGGACCAATTTCTTGTTTCTTTTTGGGGGGTCGCACCTCGTATTTTGGTAAAGTCACATTTCAAATTTAAACTCCATATAAAACTTAACCTAATTCAGTGGCGCAACAGCCCCTGAGGGCCAAGGCCTACTGTGTCCAACTCAGTATACGTGACCTTGGACCCTGCGGTACATGAGCAGATGTTCCTGTCAGGTGATCAGTCTGACGCGAGCCCCCCAGTGTTAAGTTCCCAAGAAAGCTTGGTAATCGTTTATCGACTCACTGAAGGCATGAAAGGCTGAGTCACCCTAGCCCAGTCCTGGGTTTGAACCTCTGACCTATGGTGAGGAAACGCGATGCTTTAAACACTCAGCCACTGGGCTTACCATGTTAAAATAGGGAGATTAATTGCCTCGTCAAGTATACGAAAACAACAAAAAATATATCATTCTTCCTATAAATTCGAAATTTCTATTGTGGAGAAAATGGTCAACATTCAACAAAAACATTACTTAAAAATTTATATAATTCGAATTATGTGTTTTAAGCGCAGTGAAAAATGTAGGAACAATATCTCACTAAATTTACTGAGTTTTGCTTTATTTTATATTTTTTATTTATTTCACATATGACAGTTTTTTACAATTTTGAAAAATGTGTTTTTGACGTTTTTTGTCATAAAAATATTTTATTTGCCTTTTTTCTAAATGTATATCTTATATTCAGGTTTGCACGTTTTGCTGAAAACTTAATTCACTGACTTCGACTGGTTTTCATTTTGGATAAAGTATTTCATTTATTTGTGGAAAATAATAAAAAGTAATTTAGTTTTCTTATAACTCATTGTAACCAGGCAATGGCAAAAATTTCGTAGTTTCAATAGGACAGTTGGATTTACAGAGACAAATAAAGTATACATAATTGCCATCAAAAAGTTTTTAATGATAAAATTGAAACTGAAAGACGAAGGAATTTAAAAGCTTTTCCTCTTAATGTAAGTAAAGACCTTACAAAATTTCCGAAAACATAAATAGTTCAATATATGTAGCCAGTATCTTTATTTTTTAGATTATTTTGCAATTATGGGCAGCAAATAGAATCTTTTTCTATGATAGAAATATAACGTCTAGACAAGTAAACTATTATAAATTAATTCTGAATCTACCAAAGTTTAATATAAAGTTTTGCATCCTTTTGTGTTTGTTTCGTTCTTTTTTTTTCTTCGAATTTTTGCATGATTTGTCTGTACATTCTAACAGCACAAGTTATTTCATTTATTTTATCTTCTTTTTTAAATAAAATAACACAGTGAAATTATTTTCAGCTTACAAAACTGTAAAATCATTGAACTACTGCAATTTAAGTTCATTTTTATTATTAGGAAAGAAAAAAAAATGTTTTTATCCTTTTCATTATTCTGTTTGATTTATTTTTGTGCAATTCTTTTTCTGGTTAATCCTTCTTTTTCCATAATTCTTTTTTTTTTTTTTTTTTTTGCATTTTTTATTTGGAAAAGACTTACTTTCAATACATTTGCATTTATATTTTCTTTTCCACTCATGAGAATGTTCTTATTTCTATATTTCTGTAATTTATTTCTGAAATATAATAATTTTAGTTTTGTATATTTGTCATTATCTATATAGGAAGTAATTTCAAACTTATTTCAATCATTTCAACTACATTTTTTTTCTTTTTTGCAATTCATAAGAGTTTTTTCCCCTAATGAAAGCTCTTATAAATTTAAAAGACTTATACTAAAAATGCTTTAAATATAACCAACGTAAGATAAATCAAGAAATTGTCAATGGTTATTTTTCGACATCTTTATGCTCATATCATTTTTCTTTTTTCTATTATTAAGAAGCAAAATCCATGTATTGTAATCTTAAATGTTATAATAATATTATGGCGAAAACTCATTTTTTATATCTTACACACATACAATTTCCAATATTTATAAAATATTTTTAGTACACATACACACATACTTTAAACTATTTAGAGAAAATTATTATTTCTCAAATAAATTTTATTAAATAATTTTGCAACCTCGTAATATAAATGCAAGTACATGAAAAAACTTTATATATATATATATATATATATATATATATATATATTTTAAGGGAAATCACATTAAACTAGTGAGGTAATCCCAAATGTCCTCCACGAGTTATACCACTGTCTACCATTTTTCGTTTATTACTAAACACTGTAAATTTCCCCAAATTACAGAATCTCAAAGGGTAAGTTTTTGGATTTCAGGATTTAATGCTAAAACTTTACATGAATTTACGAAGTTTCAAATGCTGCAATACCTCTATAATATTTCAAATAGGATAAAACTATCAATTTAATGAAATAGTAATTGATTGATTTAAGAGTAAAAAAATCCTAAAATTGTCCCAATATCTGTGCTGATCGTCAAAAACTAAACAGCCTTTCTAACGACCTTTTTAAATTTCTTTTACGTTTATAAATGTTTTTACTTGACTACTTATGAGGTATATGAATATAATTTTCTTAACGATATTTTGATTTGCATTCTTCTACTTCTACCAAGCACATTCGTTTATCTAAGTGGATAAATTATGGTTGACAAATATGTACTTTTTAAAATAAAGTTTCTGTAAAAAGCAAAAGTTGGCAATAGCGAAACACATTAAATGATTGGTTGGAAACATGTCATTATATTTATGTGACTGTGACGTCACATGAATTTAGCCCATTGATAATTCTATTCGCCTTTCTTCTTTTCAATTCTTACTATTAGTTCATTCTCCCCTTATATATATTTATTTATATATGTATATATATATCTTGTTCAAATTTTCAATCGTTAATAAAATACTTTTTATTCATTCATTCAAGTTCAAGTACACTTTTTTAAACTTGTAGCAGATGACACCTGATGTTAATACAGTTTTTTTCAAATATTAATTCATCAGTTAAATTTTATTTTTAAATTTTAAATTTATTCTGTGTTATTTCTGATGAAGTTAGCTTTATCTGCAACAGATGGCGCCAGTAAGTTTTTCTAACGAAGTAGGAATTGTCTTTATTTTTTTTATATTACTTATTTATTAGGTTGTTAAATATCTGCATTTAAAGCTGATGCATACTTTTGTTTTTACCTCTGAAATTGAGAATTCAAAGCTATTTAGATAATAAGTGAGTTAGGTATTTACGTATTATCGCAGCCATATTGGCGATATCATATGAAACGAAGCACATGGTTGCCGATACAGCTTGTACGGCACATGCTAAATCGGATTGACAACTTGGTGAGTTATTTTGAATGTTGGCATGATTGCGGTAGTACAAAAGTACCATAAGTGTTATATTGTGTGCCATGATTTGCCTTGTGTGAATCGGATTTCTAAAGAATTCTGGAAATACAATATTAATATAATTTCAAAGCTTATAAATTGATAAAGGTTTGTAACATCGTTAATTTATGACGATGAGATACGTATCACGTAAAATCCTACATATATCTCTATTCATCGCCTAAAATATTTTTCAAGTAATAAGTATTATTATAACATATGTACCTTCACAAATATATATTTGGATATTAAATTATTTTCCGGTAGGTATTGATAAAAAAAATGTATTTCGAAGAAATTCTGCTTTAAAAAACTGAACTATTCAATAATGAAAAGGTACGCTAAAATTTATTTAACAAATTTTTCGCATTTCCATATGTAAAGGTAAGTAATAAGGTTTTGATAATAAATACTTTTTTTTCTAATATTTTATTTCATTTTTAAAGGTAAAATAAAATGTATCTAAGCATTGGATGTGCAAATAATTCTCATGCATTTATTTAGTAAAGAAATATTTTAATGAAAAAAAATTCTTGAATACTTTTTTAAATATAAGAAAAAGCTAAACATGTTTATTTCTCCTTTCGCATTTTGAAGAAAATGAAGTTTAGTGAAAAAATTAAACTCCTTGCTTTCTTAAAACTCAATTTTCTCTCTCGCTGAGAATGAAATGTAACGAAACACAAAAAACCTCTTCTCTACTTGTTTCCTGTGCAACCTTCTTTTAAAGCTCAGTTCATCTTAATTAAATGACACAACAATAAGCCTTAGTTTAATCAAAATTAGATTCCATATTTTAAATAATACTCAGTTCTCTCAAAGAATAACATTCCAAGTAAGAAGAAAAGACGATTTTACGCTGTGCTTAATATATATTTCTATTTTCCATTTCTTTTTCTGCTTTGAAGTATGTAATGAAAAACAGACTGTGTGAGTGATACTCATTGAGGTATTTGAGTAACACAGGCTTAGTTATGGCAGTCAAAACATAAGGATTGTGTTCTTTTGTTCTTAACCGTACCCTTGAATGTCTGAAAATAACAGTCAAAAACAATCTTTTTTCTTTACCGTTCGTTTGAAACGGTTACATTTTTTTTATCGCAAGTGTTTTAAGTCTCTTCTAAATGACTTTTTTCAGATGATTGATCATTTTCTTTACGACACTTGGCTTAAGCTTTGAAAACTTAGCTTAAAGTAAATGAGTTATTTTCGCGTTGGACTTAAGAATGATAGCAGTCATACAAAGGTTAAAGTTTTAATTTATAAGAGATTCAAGTGTTAATTTTTATGTTCAACGTATGAACACTTTTATTTATATCATCAATCAGAAACAATGGTATTTTTCCCCTTTCACCGATACAAATCTCGCCAAGAAGACATTATTGGCGACAAACCTCAGTGTTATCACTCGAAAAAATATTATTCTTCGGCTTCAATGTTCCTTTTATTTTTACTTCAAAACGCAGGATAAATGAGTCTATTTACAATAAAATATTAATGAGGATATTTACATGAAAGAACTATATTATATAAGCACACTCACCGTAAAGATATAAAACATTATACATTTCTTTTCTTAACGTAAAACGCAACTAAATTTAGAATATTCCGAAAACTAACTTAACTAAAATTATGTAGCAAGATTCAAAATGAATAAACAAACGCAAAGCAAAAAAAAAATAACATCAAACAGGAATTGTCGAACATATTAGGAGTGGCAACGCACAGTACACACATTATATACTTCCACATTACATTATACATATAGCAGTATAAATAATAAAAACAGCATATAATTCCCTTTTTCGTATTTTCCTAAATTGCTTCTAATATAATGCTCATAGATCGGTTTGGCACCTTGATACATCTGCCAGATTCTTTCTCTGATGTGGGCAAATACTAAATTTTCATTTGGTTTCGACACATTAGGAAAAAAAGATATTGCTGAGATGAAAGAAAAGACCGCGACTTGTTTGACATATGTGGCGATAAAATGTTACCAGCGGGAATATTCCATTTGGCGTTGGTTGTATCATTTTTGGCGACTTTTTAGCCTGCGCCGGCAGAACAGAAAACTACCGAAAGAATTTTATAAATTAGTGGTATAGAGAAATAAAGGAAATTAAATGCAAACATATTCATATCTCTGGCTAAGAAATTCAGTGATATAGCAACATTCAATAATTCATAAATATGAGGAAATTTCTAGAATTTAATACAAGTTTTTAAAGAAGCATTTTCCCCTGAAGTATTATTAATTAAAATTTAAAAACAATATGAGCCCATTTTTGTACTAATATATATATATATATATATATATATATATATATATATATATATATATATATATATATATATATATATATATATATATATATATATTATTTTACTTTTCTATATTGAGTTTTTTCAGTCTGTTACTATTTATTTATATTTTTCATAGAATTTTCAAAGTAATAGTTTATTATTATTTTGTTGTTTCAATCCGTTTTGCAGCATTAAAACTTATTTCATCATACGTGTACAGTGGGTTAGTTTGTAAGCTATATTTCGAAATTCATACCTTTTTAATAAACATCTGAATTGGGTTTTTAATTTAAACGTTATGCTGTGTATATTCACACTTCTAAGTGATGCAGTTACATAAAAAAACTTTAGCGAGCGAGATAAACTGTGTATTGAGCATATATGATATTGAAATTAAAAGCACCTTAAATATTTTCACGAAAAAATTAAATTTTATTTATGTAGAATTCACTGAAATCTCATAAATGCAGAAAGTGTTTTCATGCATTAAAGGTGCTTGTACACTTACAATTTTAATTTCTGAGCTTCTAATTATTAAATATTTAAAAAAAACTAGGTGTAAAACTAAATACAAAAACTGAAAATTTATACTTAAAATCTAAATGCGATCAATTAAATTTATCATTTCGAATAGATAACATATAAATAAGATGATAAAAATGTTTTTAATGAGGTTTCAAACTGATAAATTGACTGGTTCGCTTATATTGTCAATACACTATATAAAAGCAATGATTAAAAAGAAAAATATATTAAAATATCACAATTCCAAGTATTAAGTATTTGCTGAAATTATATCTTATCTTAAGCTAAAACTTTGTGATTATATTTTAATATTTTTAAGGCTTAGGAATGAAAAAGTCTTACAGCAACTCGTGCCATAGATTCTTACATCAACAGGGCCCATGGCTCAAAATTGCAAGGTACATAGTTAAAATTTAACTTTACCCTTTCATCATAATTAATAATTAAGAAATAGAAAATAATTAAGTTGAAGTTGTATAAAAATTAATTAGCTATCAAAAATATTAAAGTGCATTGTTGTTGTTTCTTATCCTCGTACGATCCGGTGTATGCGTCAGATCAGCTGTTGTTGAGCACTAAAAACTCTACGATAATAAGGTGATCGGGATGTTAAGTCCTCCTTAGAAAGTCCGATGAATCTCAGAATGTAATTCAATGAAACTGGATGAAAACACTATGGGAAAAAACCAACTGATTTTCCAAAGGGCGAGTTGTTGAATAGTGGTGGGAGAAAAACTAATTGAATAGAAAAAGAACATAAGGAATGAGTTGTATCTTTAAGGGGGGGGAGAGGGCTGTGTGCGCAGTTCTGGTTGTGTGATTCTTTCTTTTACAAATTTCAGCCACACATTCTTGGTAATCCCTACAAAATTGAATTTTTCGCGCATTGGGGAAATTCAAACAGAGACAGAGGAAGTACATAATTATTTCCTTAGGCACTGTGGCAACGGTAATTTTTATTCAATCGATTGCTGTAAGTAACGTTATCGTCCTGTTTTATGATTTTGTTCTAGTAGTTCTATATGTTTGTGGTTTGGTTTGCTAGTAAAATAATGGAAGAAAATTTTTTGCAATGTCTTTTGGAAATTAGCAACACAGAACCTAGGGGGAAGGAAATTTAGAAGTGTAATATAATTTCTTTCTCTTTTTGTCAGTTTTGAATATAGCTGCAAAAAACTAGTTACCAATGAAATTTCCATAAAAAAAAAATTGCTGCAAAGTCCATTAAAATTATGTCTCTAAAATAACATTCAATTTCCTTGTAAGACTAACTCTGTAAAATATATTTAAAACAAAATATGGAGTTTTTAGATACAATATAGTTATTCTGCGATAATATATCAGTAATAAAAACACATTTTTAAATTAAACTTTTATTTCAGTTATTCTTCATACTTTAAGAATAATAATCTAATTTCTTTTTCAAAGGCCAATTTAATTGAAAAATTCTTTTTATTCGTTTCCTCTTCCGGAAATGTTCTAGGAAGTTTTATTCTCGTTAATAAAGGAAATTGAAAGTTTTTACAAAAATGTCAAATCTTATTTCATTTAATATTACACTTTTAAGGAATGAATGAGTTTTCGCAATTAAATATCAATATGAAATAATTAGTTGTCTTCATTTAGCAGTGTGGGAATATATAGCAGATTATACATTATTTTGCTATGTTTTTAATCAAGTTTATATCGTCATGTATTTTGTGTGGCTTCATTCAGATAAATAGACAGTTTTTTCTAAGTTGTCATCCCCAAAATTGTTAAAGCTTTTGAATTTGTGGTTTTAATTAGAAATCTTGGGATACATATTTCTAACAGCGAATCAAAAGAAGCAATAATTAAAAGGCAAACTGTGGAGGTTAAATTTGAAAAGATGGCATTCAAGGGAGTCTAAATAGAATACGTAATTTATCCTTTTAAAATTCAAATTATTTTAATTATTTTTGTAAGTCTTGTTACTTTCGGAAAAGACGTTTCTGGAAATGTCAAAAAATATTTTGTGACATAAAAGTCTTTTCACTGAGATTTTAATTAATTTGTTTGTGAGGTAAACGACAGCTTTTTGTAGGATACTTTTAAGTAAGGTTCTGACTCTGACATATGTAAAAGTATATATATATATATATAATATATATATATATATATATATAGATGTGGACACAATCATTAATAAATTCAACTGTGATTTTCTATATCTAAATAATTTTTCGAATGAGAGACAAATTCTTTCTCAAAATATTGTAATCTAGGTGACAACCATTTAGAGCACGAAGAAACAAACCTTTTCCTGGATATATTTAAATGAAAGAAATGATTTTTTTGAGTTTTACTTAAATATTTTTCCAAAATTATTCGAACACTAATTAAATGTATTAGTACATGTTATAGACGAACTAATTTGAGTCATTTAAAAGTAAAGTTAATCAATGCTTTCACATAAGGCTATAATTTTAGGGAAATTCTAATTCTAATAAATATGTAAAATTAAACAAAAAATGTATACAAACAATAATGAATGTCCAAGCAATTTTATTAAAAAACAAGTCGATATTATAATTCAAAGCAGCAAACATTTTTATTGTTAAAAGTGTTTTGAACTAAAAAGATGAATTAGAAGCAACGTATTGAAGGGGTTAAATTTATGACGATCACATGATAAATGCAATCACGTGTTTTTCATTGAATTCAGAACTGACTTTAGATGGACTTGCTGTTTTACTTGTAAAAATTAGATCAAATTTTAAACTTAACAATTGGGTAAAGATGTTCAAGAGTATTAAGGTTCTGCAAAAAGTTTTTCAAATTAAAATGAAATTCTTATATTATATATATACCAGGAAAAATGGCCCCTGAAAAAACGCAATCCAGACTTCTGCTCAGTTTTCAGAAGGAAACTAATTGCCATTGACGCAGCATTTGAGGCCATTCTGTCTAAGAAGAGAGAATTACGGTGATTTTTGGATTATTTCCTATAAGGCGTAATTTACTTCAACAGCTTTACAAATGGTTTATTGTTGGCGACAAAACCAGTGTATCCATCTTACATAAACTGAAACATATATCGCTGCACCATGATATTCACTTTCAGTGGATACCATCTCACGTCGACCTTTACGGCAATGAAATGGCGGACAAACTGGCAAAGGAGGGCTCTTCCAACTCCCTCCACATCCGCCCTTATTTATCTGGAATTATACTCGTTAAAAATCTCAAAATTTGGTGAAGTGGAGGGTGCCTCCCATTCATCCTTGGTAAGTGGGTAATAGACCCTGTCTGGCCCTATGCCTCAAGTGTGACAGATGCTCCCAGACTACACTCTTTCGTCTTGCTAGTGGTCACATCAACTGCCTCTCATTCTCAGCGAACAAAAAGATCTCCATCTGTGCAAGGTGTCAAGATCACCAGGTTTTCACGAACATATAATGAGTTGCATGGATCTCACAAGCAACGATATCTACACTGATCCCCTTCTTGTGTTGGACTTTTTGAGAGCCAACGATTTTATTGATCTTGTTTGACTTCGTCAGACCCTGGAGGATTAGCACCAACACAGCATATGTACTTTTAAAACAAATGCATTTCGTTTACCTATGTGCATTATTGTTGACATATATGCATATTTTAAAAGAAAATTTCTGAAAAAAAGCAAAATTTGGCAACAGCAAATGCATAAACTAATTGACATTTGTCATGTGACTATGACATCACATGGATTTAGCCCATTGACCATAAAACAGTTCTTATTCAAGCAATCAATTGCAGTTTAAGTATCAAAAATCTCTAAATTCAAACTTTTACCCTCCATTTAATTTTTAAAATATTTTAGCAGTCTTTTACGTTTTGTGTTGAATGTATATATATACAGGTTAATCTAACGTTATTTTTTCAAGTAAATTCCTTTACGAAATAAATCTTCTAGAACAAAAATAAACATTCTTCAGAAGTAAAGAGTAAAGTTTGCATGAAACTTTTTTTCTTAGAAGGACAACTTTAATTTGCATGAAGCCGAGGAATTCAATTCCTTAGAATCACTCGAGATTAAAACTTTTATGTGATTCAACATCTAAAGAATGGAGCTGTCCATGACCCTTGGGAAGCTTGGATCTGTGATTCAAGTTACCAAATTCTAAAGATATTCCCTTTTACGAAGCAATCGAAAACAAATCAAAAGTAATTGAAGCTACACGGGAAAGTGGTCCTTCTAGGAATAAATGGAATCAACTATGAGAATAAAATTGTTTTTTATTTGGAAAGCGATAAATACGTGAATAAGGTTACTATTTAAATTCACTTACGTATAATGTTTGCTTAACTTTAATGGCTTCTTATTTGTTTAATTGTTTTGCTAAATGATATTGCATTCAGGCCAGCGATTCTCAAACTATAGGGCGTAATAACTCCACGTGGGAGTGGGAGCATATCGAAAGGATGAAAATAAAATATTAGTTTAAAAATTTAATTTAAAGAAAAGAAACAAAACCAATTATATTCTAACATAATAAAAAACAAAATACATGCTCATTTTTATTGAAATATGTTGCAATTTAAAAATTAGAAAGAAAAAGTATAACATAAAGTCATATTACTTAAAATATCTATAGCTTACTTACCAGTAACTTCCTTATCAATAACTTAATTTATCAATAACTTAACTTATCAGTAACTTACTTAAAATATCTATAACTTAAAAGTAACATATACAAAGTTTTATATTTATATTGATATTTTGTAAGTTTTATAATCAGGTTGTATTATAGCTTAGTTCCAAAGTATATTATTGTTGCACTCAATTCATTGCTACTGTATGGGAAGGGAGCGATGAAAATTATGATTGAAAATTGTGTCACAAATATTGAAAGTTTGAGAAGCACTGATTTAAGAAAACAATAGATATTCCTAATTATATTTTTTCTATACGTACGAAATTAATACATATACACTGTGCATTAAATATGGGTGCATTTCTGAAATTACCACTTGTTTTTTTAAAGTTTTACAGAGGAGAGTTGTTTAGTAGTAATCATTCGTCTTTTTAAAAAAAAAATTCACTAAAACGCTTAAAAATAATACCATTTTGTAAAAATGAATTATTTTCGATATATGTTAAGACTCCTAAAATATTCATGATATAACGAATGAATTCAAAGCGTAATTTATTTTCAAATAAAAGCATTTTGAAGAAATACATTTTGTGAAAGGTTAGATGTATTAATTTTTTTCGGTATTAGCATTAAATCTAGATTCTTTGTTTTTACCTTTTTAGCAAAAGTTCGTTCACTTCAATGCATATCCAACTAAGACTTTAAAATAGCCAAATACTAACTGAATATATAGTCTGAAAATAATTTCATTATTTTTCTCAAAGAATAAGGACGAGAAAAAAAAACACGCTTTGAGCTAAGGATTTAACAATATAAGTGCCTATAATAACTCAAAAATAAATAATCTATATATAATTGACTCTCAGTTTCTCCGACTGCGTTCGAAACTATGCAAAACCTTACCAATAATTTTTTTGATAGTTAGTGTAACTTGAATTAGAAAATATAACTGAAATAATATATAAATTGTTTTAAGAATATCTTTGCAATAAAAGTTATTTAAATGCAATTTTCTGGCAAAAAAAATGAAGGAAAAAATTATATATGTTCAAAAAAAAATTCTTCTTTTATGGAAAATGCTTCTATGATAACAATATTTTGTCCATAATAATGCCGAAACTTTTGTACAATGCTTTGTTGTGAGTGGAAATTTTTTAAACATATTCATTTGTATCAGAGTAACTTTGAATTAAAATAATAATAATTGTTTATAGTTAAAATTTATGCTCTGGTGTATTAAAATAAACTGCTGTTTGTAAAAAAATGCAACCCCATGGAAGAATCATCAGAATTAAATGAAATTTAATGAACAAACGACTTGTATTAATACACAAATAAATGACGAAATTTTCAAAGCAAAAAAAAACACTATTAAGTGTCCGAAATCTGTATTTGGTGTAGCCACAACGCGCTGCAATAACTGCTGCTATACGACGTGGCATGGAGTCAAATAGATTTTGAATGTCTGCTTGTGGAAGAGAATTCCATATTGCTTGTATACGTAGCAAAAGTTGGTCTTTTGAAGCTGCAGGACGCGGATCACGAGCGAGACGCCGACCAACCATATCCCATGCGCGCTCAACAGGTGACATATCCAGCGAAAAAGCAGGCCAAGGAAGAAATTGCATGTGTTGGGCTGAAGAAAAGTCTCGAACAGTCTTTGAGACATGTGGACGTGCATTATCCTGCTGAAAGATAGCTCCAGGGAGACCTTGAAGGAAGGGAACGACTTCGGGCTGTAGCACTTCACGAACGTACCTGTTGCTATTGAAATTACCTTCAATTCCTAGCAAATTGGATCGTCCATGATACGAAATCGCACCCCAAACCATAGCTTCTAGTGTTAGGTCATTATGTCGTTCGATAACGCTCTCTGGAAGGCAGCGTTCACCGGCATAGCGTCTAACACGAATGCGACCATCTGGTCCCACAAATTGAAGCGTGATTCATCTGAAAAGGCAACTTGGTGCCCATCAGCTTGCAAGGCTCTGTGCTCATGAGCCTATTGCAAACGGAGCCGTTGATGGTTTGCCGTAAGGGGGATCCTATATAAAGGCACCCTTGCATGCGATCTACGTTGCAGCAGACGACGACGAATCGAAGTAGAAATTAGTGCACCTGTAGCAGTAGGCTAACGTGCTGGAGGAAGCTGTACGGTCATTCACCGCCATGCGGAGCAGGTGCCGATCGTCACGAGCTGATGTCATCTTCCGTCTTCCACTGCAGGTTTTTCGAGTTGTTCAGTGCTCGTCGGTCCACTGCTTCCAAACTCGCATCACTTGGAACTGTTCCACTGCACACGAGCTCCTATTGCGCGATAAGGAAATTCTCCTTTTCGAAAGCCGATAATCCTCCACAGTTCAAACTCCGTATTTCGTCGTGGAGGCATACTTAGGTATCACTAAACGTTCGCCACTAACAAATAATCATTAACTATTTTCAACGTCCCGCTACATCCTTCTATTTATACACTCTCAGCATCAGTTCAGAGGGCACTGCGCACACCACGCATGCGCGGTGGCTCTGAAACTTTACTTTTTACGTAACATCCTATAATTGATATTATTTGCTAAGTTCATTTAATTCTGATTATTCCTTCATGATGTTGCATTTTTTACATACAGCAGTGTATAAGCAAATCCACAAAAAATTCATGTATTTCAAAAATACCAGTTCAATGTCTGTTCAGAAGTCTTAACTACACATAAGCAAAATATTATTATTAAAAGCATTTTTCAAGGGAAAAAAAGAATCTTTTGAAAAATATTATTTTTTTTCTCCATTTCTTAGAAGAATTGCAATTAAATAATTTACAATTGTAATAATATTCGGAAACAACTTTATGTGTATATTCCAATTCAGGTGACATTAAATATATCAAAAACATAACTCATTTCCACCATTTTTTTAAATCATACTTCGGAACGTACCTTAATAAAAAAAAATTAGTTGATAAAAGTTTGAAATTCTTAAAGTAATATTTCTAGAACGATATCAAAATATAACAATTTCGAAGTTCTTAAATAAACCTTTCAATTTTACTTACCTTGTAATTAGATAAAACAAAAGGAAAAGTTTGAGTTGGATTATAAAGGATTCCCCCTGAATTTTTCTATAATTATTAAAAATTAATCTTCTTATCTTGGTTTTTAATACATAAAACGTACTAACATAAAAATGCCGTTGAAAAATCATTATTCAGAAAATAATTGGGTAAATAGAAGACGCAATCTCCTTTTTTCTTCCTAAACATGAATCGTTACTGCTTTATTATTCGAAGATGCAGATAATTCCTTTTATTTTAGAAAACTTTTCATGATTCAACTATTCATTCCCATATTTTTAGTTTTGTTTCATCATTAGAAAATGTTTTTACGACTTTTAAAAATGATTATATTTTTCTGGAAAAAAATTGCTATTAATTTAATCAACTTTTAATAAAAAAGAAAATATATGATAATAGAGAATTACTACTTTATCGCAGCTTAAAAGATATTTCTGGAAATAATCACGAAAATGCATAAAATAAATAAACAAAAGTATAAAAACCAATGCCAAATAACCAAGTCAACAATTAAGTTGGGACCCGACTTTACGACCTCTTAAATAAAGATATATTTAATTATTTTGTACAATTTTTTGCAAAGAACAAATTTAGCCACCAAGGAGTTGCGTAGTTAAAAAAATACTTTAATCGAATAAGACATTAAAAGAGAAAGTTTGAATTGGTATAACATATTTTTAAGTGAAGATTATCACTGGTATTCGTCTTTGCTTGTTTTCAATATAGTGTTTAAAAGCTACACGAGATAAATTGATGACGACCTCGAAATTTTGAGCCATGGTCACCAGGGACTTCTTAAGGCATCCACCAACTGGGCCCGCGACCAGAGCCTCAACCGTGGTTGATGCCTCGTCTCTTTCTTGACTCAGCTACATGTAAGATCGTGATGTAAATAATTTTAATGGTCAAATGTTGTTTCCGGATATATTCTCAAAAAAATACGAAATTTATAGCTATATGGCAGAGTTGTCTTTATTTTGTGGGAACTGCCATCAACATCTAGACCTAGGTTTACCACCATTCACCATCAATACATATTCAATTGAAAGGCGGTAGTCGGTTAAGCCTATATATGCCTAGGCTTGTGAGATTGGAAGTCATGCAAATTTATTTATTCAAATTACCGTTTGTGCGAGTCTGACACCTTATATTATATACTATCTACTTTTGTCATAGGAGGGACCCCTACTTTTGCTTAGGGGCCCAGGGTTTCAAGAAGTCTTAAGACGTTTCTGATAATCATATGATAAAAGGGCAACACTGATCTGGAGTACATAGGTCAGATTCCCACAAACACGTGAGAAGTTTCATCATGTTGCGTGAAATATTACGAAAATGTGCCCAGCATATAGCTTTGCTCTAAACAGAGATAGCATATATCCTTGTAGACATAGCATATTATCACTTTGAGAAATTTAGGCTTATACTGGATGGTATCAAGCCGAAATTATACCAATATTCTGTCTGTAGCAGCATGAAAACCATATAGACCAATGGAGAGGACTGCATGAACCTCGTCATACTATTGAGTGTGACGACGGGTATACTGAATACATATAAATGATGAATCGTATTTCAATATCCATGAATCCGAGAACGCTGCAAGAATAAAAATTCACTGCAGTACAATCTGCGTTAGTCTGTAACATTGGATATCTGCAACAGAGGGGAATTTAAGGAGCCGTCTTTCTTGTGATTAACTGACTAAAAACTGTAGGTATATGCAATTTCGAGGATATGCTGAACGCAGGGAATGAACAATCAAATTACACGACTTTTTCTTTCCTCACGTATCATGATTCTTCCTGTAGAACTATGACGAACGTATTCAAGTCTGTTAGCCCAACGACTGTAAAATAAATGAATTTTCCATTATATACCGTCATACTTTATTTGGTGCTATGGTTTGAAGTACTGTTGTACATTACGACCGCAGTCCCCTAACAGGCATTTCCAGTATATTCAAGGATCTCCGCTACATCTCTGGAGTTTTAGACTAATTATAGGTTCATATTTTCAAGACTTGACAACAATCAAGTTTCAACAGGACAATGCAAGACCGCAAGCTTAATATGCAATTTTCAACAAATCTTCAATACCTACAAAGATACACTGGTGCCTTCATTTACCCATTGATCTGATTATTCGATCTTCAATGTTATCATGTTATCAATGAGTGGCAAAAAAATTGCTCTACCATCCACTGCTAAGCCATACATTCACTGGTAGTGGGCGGAAGCAGTGTAGCATTCTCAAAATATCTTCCTTCCAATATCAAAACATGTCACAGTAGTTATTTTCACCCATGGCTGCTGCACCAAATGTTGATTTCTTTGCATTTCTCAGATCCAACACAGCTGTTATTTTCAAATATTTTAACTCTTAATTGATGTGATTTGTCCAAAACGTTTAGCTATGATATCTCTTAAATGTATCTCAGGGTAAATCAGCTCTCAGTGTACACACCCTTGAAAATAATAAAATTAATGGCCTTCTTTTTCCTAACATTCATATAAAAAGACTTTTAACAACTCAACACAATAAGTATTGACACGAGAATGAAAACATATTTTAACTTTAAGGATCAACTGAGTATTTATAAACGCTCTAAATTAATATTCGTGGCTAAAATAGGCTTTGAAATTGAATCTTGAATACTTGGTCAAAAATATACTGAGGACACCATAATGTTTTCTCATACAGCAAAGGTGTTGCTAAATAAATTCTATTATCTACCTTTGTCCTCGTAGACTTCAAGATTATGTTTTAAATAATGAACATTCGTCATGATTTTTTTGTTTCATACATTCAATACCAAATAGCTTTGATAAATTCTTCCGTTTATCTGAATTGATTTTAATAATTGGTTAGTTTATACGAGTATATAGCAAAATAATTCTTTAAATACTTGGATGAATTTTCTGTAAGAAACAAATTCGAAAAAGAAACATGCATGGAAGCTATATCTTAATAGCTCGTTTGCCAAAACAACACAAGGCGGGAATAATCAAATCTAACAGATTTCTTTATCAGAGCATTAATATGATCTTAAATTAATACTCGGAGAAACTAAAGTATCTAAATAAGCAAAAAAGATAACTCTAAAAATATACACCTCGAAACAAGAAAGTAATAAAGAAACTTAGAAACCTGAAGCAAGAAATAGATTATAGAATGCTTACGAAAAAGAGGCAAATGTTTCTCCGAACCCACTGCTGAATTTTTAGAAGAAATTACTGGTATATAGTTTTAATGTATGACTGTTAAAGAAAGTTTGCAAACTGAAACTCTCAGGTTTGATTACTTAAAAAAGACTTAAAAAAGCTATTTGTAAAGTCTGAAACTCTCGTCCCAACTTTGTTGCGTATAATTAAGTGTTATTATTTCTTCATTTCCCTAACATATTTTGAGCTATGCATTCGAACATGAGATATATATATATATATATATATATATTAATAATCCCATTATTATTCTTAATAACTTTTAATTACGTTGGTCCATCCTTCAGGACAAAGTTTTAGTAATAAGTTAACCAGCCGTCTAACGAGAGATTTAAACTACATCCATCCACCCACCAGATCACGTGATTTAAGCTGCCTATATATACGAGACTCCTGGAGACGCGCTCTCTTTCGTTCTTCTCTTCTTGTCATCATGTAGTCGCTGCAGCTAGTGTTTGTTATTATGTTATGTTGTGTAGGTTCGTTGTGATTCCGTCTATCTGTGTGTCTTCATGTTCAGTGTTAATAAAGAAGAATAGCTTTCCACGAGACTGCTCTCCATAGTAATGAAAATGCAACATCAACCATATAAGGAAATACCAACACCTGCCACGCTATCAAGATCTTCGCAAAAGTCGTCCTCCTTTACTAAATCCATCATTACAACATCGTCGTATTACATATATATATATTATAGTTTTTTTAAAAGAACTAAAAAACACGTTTTATAGTGAGTCCAACTAAAAAGTAAAAATATAATTCTTAACATAAGAACAAAATGATTAATGCAATGTAGGCTAAAAATCTTGAAATGATCGATTTTGTGTTTTTCATATTTTTCAAATCTGTAATTCATAACCTTTCTAGGGATATAACAGGTATGCCATATTTTCAATTAAAAGTATGTCCAAAATGACTTTTAAAAAATCATCAACTGATGGCCCACGCCCACTTTAGACAGATTTTATCTTTTAAATATCCTGAAACAATTGCAAAGTCTTCTTTTTATTTATTCATACGCAATTAACTTAAGATAACAGTATAACTATAAATTTAACAGTTTAATTTTGGAGCGTGATTCAGAGTTAAATAATGACCAGGCGATTGAATTTTTAAATTATGAATAAAGCAATATTTCTGGAATACTTACTTTGACAAGATAAGATTTTTTTATAAAAATTACTCTTTTCTGAAAATTATATTTTTAAAATCGTGTTTAAAAAATGAATTTTTTCTTAATTTACTGTATGTACACTGCACTACTGTAATACACTGCAAGTTTGCATTCTGTATTCCTTATGTATACTTGTGCATACTGAAGTGATGTTTTGGAAATATTACAAAAACATTTACCTAAAGAGACATGTCGTGACAAATTTGAATAAATTCAGCGATGATAATTAAAAGTTTTTATTATAAAAAAAACTAAATGTATTTGAAAAAATATCACTTCAGTATAAATATAAATGTTTCTTCACTGTACAGACAAGTTTTTAAACTTAAATATTCAAAAAATTCTGAATGAAATAGATAATTCAGAAGTGCAATACAATTTGTCGTTTCAAAAAGCTGGTTACATACATAAATATCATGCTTAAAAACATTTTTGATTTGGATGTTTTAGAAATCATTTGACCAGTTTAGAAAAAGTTTTGAGATCTGATACTTTAGGAATAGTGTTTGCATGTGAATATACAAAACATTAATGAAAGCTTTCAAGAAATGTCGTATAATCACACGTTTCCAAAAATCCTTATTTTTACATATTGTTACATTATTACAAGGCATTCATGATATTTTTTTAATAAACTTTGATGTTTGTAATACATCAAATGTAAAAATAGTTCAAAAATTGATACCGATTTTGAGAAAATTAATGTAAATATTACAAAATATCCCGTTAAACAAAAACTGAAAAATGCTATGTATGTATTTTCTGGGCAATTTAAGTAAAATAGGAAACAAAATAGTCTTAAAATAAATATAGGATAAGATAATGTTTAATAAAATGGGACCAATACATGTTGTAATTCATAATTTTTGTGGAGTGACATTTTATATTAAAAATTCAATTTTCTATAAATTATGTTTTTCAAACTGCGTGTATCTTTTTCTCAGAACCTATTGAATATGTGCACACGAAAATGTTATGGAACATAGCTAATATGAAACTATATATACTGAGGAGAGCTTTTTTTATTATTCCCAAAATATTTTAGTAAACTTTAGTTATCGTGAAAAAAATGAAAATTTTCAAAAAATTCATAGTGATACTTTACGTTGCATGATTTTGTAAAACTTAACAGTATATTTAAAAAATATCACTTCAGTATAAATATAAAAGCATAATTAATATACAGACAAAATTTGAAATTTTATATTTAACAGTTTCTGAGAAAAATGTACATAAAAAAGCTTAATTTAACGTAAGGGTATAGGGAGTACCGTCTAGTCTTAACGAGAAAATTAATGTCACTGATGTAAAAGCATGGAGTGCTCTATATTAATTGTTATAATTTCTTACCAGTTCTATTCCAAAATGCTGAGTTAGTGTAAAAATGTAGTACAAAGCATCCCACGTTTTTAGCACAATGACATTAATTTTCTTGTTAATCATTTGATTCTTAAATTAAGAATTTTTTTCATTCTTTAGTTCGATCTACAATAAAAGCGTGTTTTTTTAGTTTCTAAAACTATCATTTATTCATTGTTGAATTTATCCTTCAGTTTGATATTTGGAGCCGGAATTACGTGTATGCTGGAATTAGCCTTGTCCTTCAATGGATATTAATTGACGGGTCTGAAGGGTATTTATTCTCTCCGTTTACGGGGCCTCGGATGAGTCCCGTATCGTTATATTTCAAAGACTCCGTCTCTATAGATACATGTCAAACCAAAAATGTGTGTTTAGAAGAAATATTAAGTGTCAATCGTATTATCCCCTTTTAAACGTATTAATTCGTATCATCACTTCTAAACGTATTGCTTTTTAAAAATAAAAAATATTTAACAGTTAGAACAGAAATTATTCTTTTTCCCATACACGAGTCTTTTTTTTTAATTTTCATTTTCAGAAAAACTAGACAATTGTTTATAACATGGTAAAAAATTGCTGAAGCACCCACCCTCCCCTTTCTCACATAAAGAACACTTTTTGTTTGTTTGTTTTCTTTTTATTAACCACAAGGTTTTAGGGTTGCACCTTAATCTTTTAGTCGCTAAATCTGGAAATGGTATATGCAATAAGCCGCCAAAGCTGGAAGTGGTAAATGGAATTAGTCGCCAAATCTGGAAATTGTTATTCCTGATGATCCTGATCAGGACAATTGAACGAAATTAGGAAATTATTGTTTTGTCATTGGTCCTTGACAATAATTTTTATATTTTGGTGCAAAATTTCGAATTAATCTGACCTTTTAAAGTGGGTAAAAATGGAGATTCAGAGGTTTTGTTACATAACAAGGGAAACTTATAAAATCGTATTAAAAATACTAGGAGTGTTATACATAATTTTCTGTCAAATAAAGAAGAAAGTGTGCGAGTGTAGGAACTGTATCACTCTCCTCTTTGTTTCCTCCCTCTCCAACGGAGTTAAGAGTTGTACTCAGAATCTTTGTGTGATAGACATTTTTCATAACTACTGGCTACAAAATAATTAAATCAGAGCATAGTAAACTCTGTAAAGAAATTTTTTCACATTTATACGCATTAGCCGATCTTTTGAAGATAAATAACGTGAAGATTCTCTGGATTTTCTTATTCTTCACAAGACTTGTATCTTCAATATTGCAAACACTTGCAACCTGGTTGGCCAGAAATAAAAAAAAGTCAGTTATTGCTGTAGATATGAAAGGGAAGTTGTAAGAAAAAGCGAGCATGTATGCATATTTGAGGAGATGATATTTGGTTTCCCCTTTTGGACAAAAATGAAAAGATCTTTCTTTGATAAAATATCCCACGCAGATTCTATATCAAAATCCTACGAAGTATCTATCAATGTTTTGAAACACAAAACGCCGACATCAATAAAATTGTAAGAAATATTATATGAAATTCTGTAGAGAAAGAATATTAAAATATTGCATTTGACGTAAAATGTATGGATAAAGAACCAAGCCGAAAATAATCCAAAGACCATTGAAATATCCAGTTATAGCTCAGTTTTTTTATTTAAATACATATTTGTTTCACTTTTATAAGTATTATTGAATTATTTAAATATATTTACACAGTATTTATTTCTTTTAACCATAGCATTATATATGACTTCAATGCTTTTTTTCATTCATCTATCAGCAATTCATTAATTCATTTAAAAATGATTTTTTATCCATAAACTTATCGAAGTGAAATGTGTTCTCTTCACAAAAATACATTTTGTACTAGTTTCAACAACTTTACAATAAGAGCTGCTCAAATGGTACTAGATATTAGCGGTGTTTCGAAATGAAATAATAAAATTATATCTAAAGGAATTGGGAAAGTTGAGTTTTCCTTATTGAAAAATAGAAAAATCTTCTTGAAAGTTTATATCAATTCATTAATTTGACATATACGTTATGGCAGTTGGCAGTGAATTTTCAGAAACTTTCTTCTAATAGAAAATATATATATATTTGTTGCTTTGAAATTACTAAAGGAATTTAGTTCGACAGAAAAAAGTGAAATATCAATTTAAATTTGAATCAGAACCTTTTTATCGATTCTGTTATTCGACTAATTAGTGGGTTCAATTGTAATTTTTAAAAAATAATTTTTATGTAATTAATTAACCTTAAATTAAAATTCTGCGATATTGATGTCCAATAAATTTTTAATGAGTACATGTTTTGGATGATCTAAGCGAAAAATGATAACATGTTTGAAGTTTTAAAAAAAGTTTCTTTGATATTAAATGCAACAAAAAGAATTACCGAATTGGGGAAAAATGTCTTAGTATGAAAAGAAAATAATACAAAAAGTTGTTGATTTGTTGTCAGTACTTATTTTCATGGTTCTGGAATCCTTTAATAAGAGATGATTTTAAAATAGCACACAAATGAAGTTCCAGCATCTTTTTAATCTTCACAACATGAAATAGTTTTAAAAGTACATCAAAGCTGAAAGAAATAGTTTTAATGACGAGGCAAATTCAAGCAAATATGAAAAACTCATTTAAACTACACATGCGCTTTGACATATAATTTGTACATTCGAAATTAATGTATATTTTCGAGAATTCAGACATTATTTTTACTTTGTAAAAAGACATTTTGGAATCAAATGTAATTTTTCTCAATGCTTATGTAGAGAATTTTGTTTTATAAATATATACAAGTGGTTTTCTATTATTCATAAAGATAAAATTGATATAATATACGTTTCAATAATTATGTAATTATTAATTATTGTGACTTTTGTTAAATATGTTGCACAATAATAAGTATTAAACAGGTTTTGGTTGAACAGCTATGATTTATGATAAATTTTGTTAATGAATAATTTTCAGAGAAAATAATTTATTTTATTTAATTAACTTATATCTATTGGATAAGAAAAATTGCTTGATATTTCTCATTAAAGTTAAATACCTAAAGTCCGGCGTATACTGCGCGCTTTTAACTCAAAAAATAAAATCGAATTTTACGAGTGCGCGTTATACGCCGGGTATAAAGATGAGAGCTTTAAAAATAAAACAAAAGATGAGCGTAGAAAAAAAATTAGACTTCTACATAAATCAAAATACTGTTATTATATTTCCTAAATCTTTAAGTTGATTGTCCAGTTAGACGATTATATCCATTATATTTTTATGTTATTCCAATAATTCAGTCCATCCTTTTACACATTTTGGTTTATTTCTTTAAACGATCCAGAAGACAAGTACACAACACAAAGAACATTACATAACTGATTCTACAAGCTAAAAATAGTGTAACTCTTATATGATTTGCAGCGCTATCTATTCATTTTTCATTTAATTTACAACTGTTTCTTCGAAAGAAATGACATTCCGCATGAACTTAAAGGATTGTAGTTCTAGAAGCGCACTATTTTTTACTAAAGCTTGGAATAATGCCTTGAATAAATGACTTCAAAACTAAAAGCAATGCACACGTACATTTCAGGTTTCATCGTAAGTAAGTTGTAGTTTAATAAAACTAAGAAACATGTTTTTATGGTTAATCGAACTAAAATGTAAGAAATAATTCTAAATGTAAGAATAAAATGATTAACGAGAAAATTAATGGCATTGTTGTAAAAACGTGGGATGCTCGATATCCCAATTAGCTTAATTTCTTACTATTTCTATTCCGAAATGCTTAGTTAGTGTAAAAATGTAGTACAAAGACCACCACGCTTTTACAACAATGACATTAATTTTCTCGTTAATCATTTTATTCTTATATTGAGAATTAATTTTTACATTTTAGTTCTATTAACCATAAAAGCGTGTTTTTTAGATAATTTATTTTTCATTTGTTTAGTTCGATTTACAATACAAGAGTATTTTTTTTTAGTTTTTTTAAGTATCATTTATTCATTGATGAGATGGCATTTTTTTTTAGAATTTGGAATACTCATTGGCATTTTATTGATTCGTCAATGCAGCCTAGTTTGCAAAATGTAGGGTCAGCCGATTGAAGGAAATCTGGAAGACCTAAGTTTGAAATATTTCATGCGGAAAAAGGTTGTATAGTCAAATATATTTTTCAATAAAAAGAGCTCAATATTCTCTCTGAAACTTGCATCAGCATTAGACATAAACGTACACCTTTTGAATCGAAGAGTTTGTAAGAAATTTTTCAATCCGGTAGCCTCTGAATCAAATCTCAGCTGTTTTGGTAAAATGAAGCGATGAATGATGTTTCATTCCACTCATCCGATAAGAGAGTTTAGAAAAGACAGACTTTATGTTTAAGTTTAGCAAAAAGAACATAAGTTTTTTTTCACATGCTCAAGTCTTTTTTTTTTATTTCCATTTTCAGAAAAACTGGGCAATTTTTTTATGGCAAGAAATTGCTGACGCAACCTTCCCTTTTTCACATAGATAAAACTTTTGGTTTATTGTATCTGTATTAACCCTGAACGTGTTTTCACTTCAAGGTTGTACCTTAATCTTTTATCCGCCAAATATGGAATTAGTCACCTAATCTGAAAATCGTTATTCCTGATTATCTTGATCAGGACAATGGAACAAAATTATGAAATTATTTTATTGTTATCAGTTTTTGACAAATGAGCAAAATTTCAAATTAATCTGACCTTTTTAAAATGGTTAAAAATTGAGTTCAAAGATTCCGTTACATACAGTGAGTGAACATTGACGTCGCACTGTTCTCTCTCAACTACACTACGATGGACCTCGTAATTTTGAACCCTGGTCAAGTGACGAGGACGACGCCTGAGCTGGCACTCCCACTCTGAACTTCCCCACCACACCAACGGAAGGACGTTTGAGATTTCGAAAAATTTAATGTGCATCGCTCGCCTACACGGCAGGTCTTCAGTGGTACCGGGCTCGAACTCATGACACGTCAGCCACGAGTCCGTTACCTTGACCACTAAGCTACCGCGGCTATCCCGTTACATACAAGTGAAGCTTATAAAAGCATGTTTAAAAAAAAGGAAGTGCGTGCTGTACGGCGAATATACCTAAAAACTAAAAATTGCAGTTTGAAAGTACAGATGCTCGTTATACGCCCGATTTTACGGTAATTTGTAATATCTATATTGAATTACATACAAAAGAAAATTAAATAATTCAACTAAATATTTTTTGTCAAAATTGCTTTTATTTAATTTGCACCAATTTAAAGATAAGATATTAACAAACTAAAAAAAAGGTATATTATGCATGTTGTTTATGCTATATACGAAGCGCAAAATTTCAGTTTTCTAAACTATAAATGAACTTTTTTATTATTAGTTATGTGACTTCTGAAAATGCAATCCTTATATTATCCTCTCATTGTTTTACATGTACTTAAAATAAAAATAATAAATGGGAAAATATTCTTAAATAGAAACTGCTTAGTTTAGCGTCTGATATTTTCCTCACTCTAATTTAACGACATTACTCAAAAATATTAATTTCTGCTAGTTTTTATTTAAATGCAGTTTAATAATATGCTACATAAGCTAAATTTCTCCACGATATTAATGTAAGCCATACCATTAGTTTGACTATGTTTATTTTTATGTGTTTGGTGTTCATTAAAATTAATATTTTTCGCTTTATATTTGGTGTTTTTCATTCTAAAACATGCTGATTACATGATTTTGGTGTAAATAACAAACAAAAAAGTTATTATGAAGAGTCTACTTCTTTTGATCCATCAACAGTTTTGAATGAGTAAGTTTAATTATATATATATTATAAGAATGTTGAATGAAATCACAAATTTGCTTACACTAATGCAAGTTTAATTCTTTTACTCAGCTTCTCAATTTATTAATTCTTGAAAAATATTCGCGGAGATTTACTTCTCCAAAATTTTGAGGTAAAATTCATTACACCTGAAAAAAGTGCAAAACAGACTACTTTCCAGGTTAAACGATGTTAAAAATAATGTTTTATGTTTTGCGACAAAATTCGTACATTTATTGTTATTTCAATTAGAAAATCCCACTTAAATTCTTATATAAACATGATGTGATCAAATTAATTTTTTTAGTTAATTTGAAATTACTGAGAATTGTGAAATTTTTATTGGATGAATGATTCATCAAAATTACATGTCTTTTAATTTAAAAATGAGGAATATTTTATTTATGAACGTAAAAAATATTATGGACATTTCTCATGGAATTCAGAAAAGAAGTTCCAATATCATATGCTTTATAGCAACACAAAAGCGAAGAGAAAATTTATATAATTATCTAGAACAAGGTCGGCAACCTTTTAGTTGTAGCGTGCCAAACCAATCTAGAAATATGAATCAGCGTGCCACACAGCTGGATATATTTGAAAAAATTCCATTCCCGCGATAATGCCTTCAGAGTTAAGAGAATAGTGGTCAATAATATAAATTTACAGTTTCATTACATATTAATTTTGCATAATTTAAAGATCTTTCATAGCACAAAAATAAACAGCATAAAATATAACTATTTCTTCAACTTAAATAAAAAAAGGTAAAAGTATTCATACATTATATATTTTTAAACATTTATTGAAATACGAAATATAGACAACATAAAATATAGTAAGTTTTCAACTTCATTTAGTTAAATAATAAATAAATAAACATTTTCGTGTGAACCTAGTGCTTCCACCGTTCTTTTTCATGTCTCAAAATCTGGGATATAATATGTGACTTTCAATTTGGCACGATTGTAAATCAACTTCTTGGTGGACTCGAAATATTTTTCCTATCAGAAAAGATTTGTTCGCCAAGACGTGTAGAACCAAAAGCGGGAAGCAGAGTACATACAACTTTCTCTTTTCAAACAATTAAATCTCTCCAGCAATGACAATCAAACAATTTATAAAATAGCTGTAGATTTATCTCCAGAGTTATCTTTCACAGATTTTTTTCTTTATTATGTAAATGTCCACATAATTCTGAAAGTGTTGATCAAACAAAGTCCATTACAAATTTATCAACTTCCATTCACTCAAAAATTGACAAATTTTTGGAGTAGTGTAGAATGCCACTGCAAATTGTACCACGTGCCAAATGTGGCATGCGTGCCATAGGTTACCGACCCTTGATCTAGAAATTTTGAGCGCACGCGCGTGTTTTCCTATTTCTTTCACCCTAATTCTTTCAATGATTAACTTTTTGTATCACAGTTCATGTTAACTCTGACTTAAGTAGCGCATTTTTATTATGTTACAAACCAGTCGTAAATTTTCTCATCATCTATGTAGCATTTTCCAAGATACTTTATGAATAATACTCTTGAAATGCCAGAAAAGGCTTTCGTCTGACCCGTTTGGGTCGTTAAAACACAATGGGAGCTAGATCAAGCTGTGGGCCGTCATTTGGAATGCATGATTACAGATGGATTAAGCTTTTATCGACATTAGCAAAACTTTTTTTTGACGAAATTGAAGATTCGGGAATTCTTATGCAATACCAAGAAAAGAGAGAGTTCACTCTAACTATACCCCCCCCCCAATCTTATATATCTTCAATACTGTAACGTTATTTTTCTTTCCCCTTTTACTTTCATACCATTTGAGATATTTTCAACTTTATAAAACTTTTGAATGAGGCAGTTAATGTAACCTTTTGAAACATTAGCCTATCCTCTTCATCATTGATAAATTTTCACGGTATCCTAATAATTATGGTGAAGATTTAGTGGACGGTGTGTCTTGAGTCCTAGCCCTAGGGCCACTGATGACCTGGCCTTGTAGAGGGGCTGATGCACGCTAAATCTGCCAAGGCTCAATATGATCACATTGGTGTGGTAGTTAGAAGAGGGTTCCTCAAGTTCAGGTGTCGTTCTCCTTAGTTGACGATGGTTCAAAATTACAATGGCCGTTGCCAATTGCCCTCATTTTACTTTAAAGTGTGGCATTAAAAAACTCTCCTTTATTCATTCAACATTGAAAAAACCATCCGGAAAAGTATTATGCCCAATTAGCATGGATTGACAACGTATAGTGTCATTGAACACTCTTGAATGAACTTTTTCTGGAGGAGGTTTGGTTAGCATTTTTCAGTACATTTAATTTTGCAGTCCACTGCAGTTATTGTATTTGGTCCAACGTCTTTCTTTTAAGTCTTTCTTAGAAGTACTGAACATTACATAAAGATATTTTAAGGGAATTCAACGACTGTTTTAAGACTTTTTGTGATACGTTATTCAAAAACAATTTTTTGCCATGTTAATGCCAGTATTAAAGTATAACTTTCATATATTTCAGATGTTTCTTTGTTAGCGAAGTTATGTTTTTCACTTTTCAATATGAAGATATTCTACCAATTACTGATTTTAATAGGTAACGGGCTACTGTTATCCATTAATACATTCATTATGATGGAATGATAATTATTTCATTATTTAAACGTGTGTTTTATTCATTATTGATCCCATTGAAAACAAACACTTTCATTATGGTTTTTTTTATAAAAGAGTAAAGATATTACGTAATTATTTTACATATAGTATATATAGCTTTCATTGTATGTTTTACGTAAAATTTATAACTTTTATAATGAATGAGGTTTTACTTTGAAAAAAATAGAATACATATTTTGGCTATATATTTTCTAAGGTTCTACTTATTGCAGAGTGACGCTAATTTTTTTATTATATTTTATAATGGGCGTTTTGCTTTCTTTTTGACCTGAAATAACTTTATTTTAAGTACTCATTTCATATTTTATTATTAAGAGCAATTATATATATATTACTGAAGTTCGTCATGAACTTAATACTTTAGAGAGTAGTATATAATAAGAAAAAAACTATTTTTACATGATGTAATTGAGACGTTGTTCACTTTTGGATAAAAATCAATATCTAAAGTATTTTTTTTCTTTTGTACTACCCATGAAGTTCGTCATTCAGTTTAAAATTTTTTTAGTCTTAAGTCAGTTACTTTCAGGTACTTACTTATCTAGTGTATAAAAACTGCACCATAAATAAATCAAATATATGTGCTCCGTCATCATCTATGTTAATGATGTATGATGAGTTTTCCAAAAATTTCATTTAAAAACGCTTTGATATTTAAATTTCTCTTTTCATTAATAAGCAGTTTGAAATAGACTATGAAACAGCTTAGTGAGCATTTTCCACGGGGGAAAATTTATTTTATTAGGATAAAAAAGAAATAAATATAACCTCTCAAGAATTCTCAATCTTTTTCATTTCTAAACCATGAACTGAGGAAATTATATTAGTACTCGGTAAAAATGAATTTACATTTTATTTTTATGTCCTATTATTTTTCTAGTATTTCTCGAAATGAAAATAGTTTTAGAATGTAGAAAAGTTTTACATTTCTACATTCCCCTTCCTAAATTTCGATTTATTTAGATATATTTATAGAACAATATTATACCTATCGGCAGCTTGTCTTAAAAAATATAAAAAATTGCATTAAAATACGTGGTTTTGTTATCGTTCCCAGGTAAAAAAAAATAATGTTAATGCCCAAACAAAAACAACAAAAAAGTCTAATTGTACATTTTTAGAATTGTTAGTCTGATAAATATGTCAGAACCTTTAAACGTGAAATAAGTTTTATGCACAATCACTGCACATTTTAAGTTTTGTAAAATATGATTATTAATTTTAATTTTCCCAATTTTTAGCAACCTTTGAAAGTAGACAATAAATATAGTAAAATTATATTTGAAAAACATCCTGTGTGTAGCAATGGAAATGATTGATTATTTTCCTAAATTCCACAATTTTATCAGAAATATATCCCAATCAAGATGATCACTTTGATAACATAAGTAATATAACATACAGTTCAGTTATATACTCCCCCTTAAAAAATTTTCTTTCAAAACAAAAATTATTATAAAAGCCTCCAAATAACAGTTAGAAGACTTAAGTAAAAACTAAACGATTTCTAGTTTGTAGATTTACATTCATCGTAATTTTTATGTAAACAAGTATCTAAAAATATATAAAATAAACAAACTTTTGCGAGTATTGTGAGAACACCTTCTTATGTTAAATGTTCCTTCACTAGAGTTTGGTTTTCTCTTTAGTATAGTTAGAATGCTGAGAATTAAATATTAGGTAAGTCAGGTGCTTTTTCTCATAAACTGATGCACAAAACTAAAGAAAGAAACTGAAAAATTAGCCTATAGCAAGAAAAGAGATTAAAAAGGGTAATTTGGAGATCTCAAATATGTCAGCTTCGTTAAAACATGCGCATACATGCAACATGGTGCAATAGGAGGTTGTCAGAAAAGTATATGACACGGTTATGGTATACGTTGAACATTTTTGTAAAAGCTATTGCGTGGTATACATCTGTTTAAACGGCGTGGAGTAGCGTGGGCAAGCTGTTTCAATATGATGTATCCAAATGGTAATCCTATAGAAGACATCTGGATGACCCTATTCGAGATCAAATCCTTCGAAACACTCAGAAGGATCGAAGAGTTTAATGTGTCTTCCGAATTCGCGATCACCCAGAGCAACGTTTCACGAGTTTGGAAAGCTAAACGAGAACACCAGTCTTCGGACTGAATAGTAGTCGCTCGCGAACAACCACGATGACAAGTACTGGTACATTGTCTCATACCAAGAAAGGATGAAAAAGCTGTAGATAAAGGGGGAAATTGAAATGTACGTGCGACATGCAACTGAACGACCGTTATGGTGTTTTACTGTAGACAAGAGGTTATATAATAGTGGTCTATTTTTTAATGACTTTAATGGTATGGGCTACTAATTCCTTTTTAACACCTTTTATAAGCTTCACTTGTATGTAACAGAATATTTGAACTCGATTTTTACCCATTTTAAGAGGCCAGATTAATTCGAAATTTTGTTCACTTGTCCAGGACCGATGGCAATACAATAATTTAATAATTTTGTTCCATTGTCCTGATCAAGATCATCAGGAATAGCGATTTCCCATTTTCAGATCCCATTCCGCATCTGGCGACTAATTCCTGATCCCATTTCCAGATTTGGTAACTAATTCCAGTTTTGGCGACTAAACGATTAAGTTACAACTTAGTTCGATTAACTAACTAACTCGACTTAGTTAAAGGGTGTTTTTTTTTTAGTTTTTTAAACTGTAATTTATTATTGATGAAAGCGTGTTCTGTAGTACCGGCAACACAAGAGCTTGATAGACAAAAACATGGTTATGGCTGAAAGCAGATTTAGTCTGACCAGTAAATCAAGACATAAATACATCTTAAAAATCAGGAAACACAAAATATCATCGGCTAGGGAGGCAACTTGGAGGTAATGAAGTTCTCTCACGATGGGGTTATCATGGTTAATACCTGTACCGACCCTCACATCTTCCAAGAAAGTTCAGTCGCTAACACCCAATATTGTACTGAATCACTATGTGTCATCAACTCATCTTTATGGGCGACAGCGCTGTCCTTTACTATACAGGGATTGTGAAGAAGCTATTGGATCACGAAGATATTCAAAATATGAACTGTCTGGCAAGGTCATCGGACAATAATGCAATCGAACACGTTTGATACACTCTAGGAAGATGCTTGTGAGTTGTCACCAGCCACTACCAAGGATTGTGTTTGGTGCTACGAGAGAGGCAGCAGTGCTTCAACAGAACATTGACAGCCTTGTACTTAGCATGAAAAGAATATATAAATTCCGAATAACAGTCAATAGATCATATTCCTTCTTGAAATATAAATTTTACTTGGCTGTCACCTGACTCACGGACATTTAGTTTTTGGCAAAAAAAATTTCAATAAAGTTTATTTTCTTTCTTTTGATTTCTTTTTATGAATATCTCGTTTCTTTCTCCGTGTTCTTACGTTTTGGGTATCTTGTAATATTGTTTGTTTCGATTCGGAATACTTTTGTGTTCGCCATTATTTTAGAAAAGACATAACTTACTTAATTTTTGCATACTACTATATAAAAACCTGTAGCTAAAGTCAAATAACAGATTTCCCTTTTACTGAAGAAAAATATTTTTTTAGGTTTGTCTTAAGTGAATAAGTTAGGTTTAAAATTCAAGAAACATTAATATGCGCCTATTCAGTTTATGAATTACCCTATTTTGTTCAATAACTAAATAAGAATCAACACTTTTTTTTAGAAATGTGACCATTGACTGATTTCTAATCGTTAAAGTACAAAAGTTTCATAAGAAATAAGTAATAGAAACAAAAATTATACCCTTATTAATATAAATGTATTCATTTGGAGAAATATAAAACTCTGAATGGTGATTATGTGGAAAATTCTTGAGAATAACAAATAAAAATTAAGTTTCTGCTTGATTGTTTCTATAATTAAAAACTTAAGATCCCCTCTCATATCAATCGTGTTAATCAATAAGGTCATTATTTGGTAAATGAAATAAAACAAGAAATAGAAATCCCCAATCAACTATTTTACATTAAAAGGAAAAAACTTGCAGAAAAATAAGCTGGCTGGCCCAACTGCATAAAGAGTGTTGTATCTTCATTTTTCATAAAATAAAGCTAAGATAATTACAATTTTTTAGCTTTAAATTCAGAGAAATCACAAGATATGCCACAAATCAATGTTTATATTTCACTAATGATCATATTCCATAAAACTAAAGCTCAACATAATTGGTAACAATCAAGATTTTTTACTTCGGACTTTTCCCTTCCGTCAAGTGGTAATTAATGCTTAATAGCAATTTTCTGTAAGAATTTTCAAGAGCCTGTCATTTTTCCAGACTGAGTTTTACACAATAAAAAGCACGTTTCCAGAACAAAGCTTGCTTTGTACTGCAGCAGACACTTGGGATGATTTCGACAGTGAATAAAATGATGATTAAAAGGAAGTTATCATTCATCAGGTTTTCGAACGCAGAAATATTTTATTGTACTTCGAGCTCACGCACGTATTGATTTCTTGAGCAATTGAAATAATTACTGTGGAATTTTGCTTAAGAAAGTAGTACATAAATTTTAAGAAATGTTAAGGAAGTTTCCTTGTATCAAATAAATATAAAATATATAAGGAATGCAAAATTCAGATACATATTTGAAAATTTAAATATCAACATATTTAAATTTTTACTAAATTATTAATAATTATTATTCCATAATTAATTTATTAAAATATAAAAATTAAATATTATATATATATATATATATATATATAACGACGACGGGGATTTAGTAAAGGATGACGAATTTCAGCGAAGATTTTTGTAGCGTGGCCGGTGTTGGTATTTCTTTATAAGATTACCATTGTTTACGATTGATGTTGCATTTTCATTATTATGGAGGAGGCAGTCTTGTGTATGTGGAAAAGCTATTCTTCTTTATTAAACACTGGACATGTAGACACACGTATGGACGTAGTCACAAATAAACATACACACTCAACAAAAATACACAAACACTAGCTGCAGCCGACTACATGGTGAGGAAAGACAAGAGCAAGCGTAACCGTCTGCTCCTAGTTTTGACTGGTGGTGAAGGTCATACGACTCTTTTGTAACAGGAGTCATGATTGGCTGCAAATGCGCGCGAGCAATTAGATTAAGATTAAGATTATAACGGTCGTGTGCCAAAGAATTAGGAAATAACGGGGTAAAGTTAAAGAGTTAGAAGTCATTATTTATATATATATATATATATATATACAGTAGAACGTTGTTTATTCGAATCAATTGGGACCGGACACCGTTGGGATACGTGATTGTTTGGACAACCGAAAACCGAATGCAATCCATGCAGTGTATGAAACCAGACACTATACGAATATTGAAAATCATCACATGCGAGAAGCGTGCTTAAAGAAAAAGCAAAATAGATGCAAAATGTCGCAATTTTACCTTGATTGTGGAAAATAATCACTTATTTTCCACTGTACCTCTGTACACCTTCGTTTTTTCGCTGCAAGGTCTCTGATTCTCTTGAGCAACAGTAGTTGAAAAGGACAACAGTCTAATTGTTGCTCTTACCACTCTATAGCTGTCTCTAACACAGAAACGCATCAGAATTTGATGGACCCTTGCTACTTTCGTTGTTGTTGTTGTCCTCATCTTCCTCCGTTTCATCGTCAACAGGTTCGGATTCTTCTTGCACGGAAGTCACAATCTCGTCATTATTTAGCATTTGAAATCCAGTCTTCTGCATCGCATGCCATCCTGGTTTCTACATCAACAAAAGAGCAAGTATACACCCCCTCTCTTGGAAACAAACTGACCTAATATTCCTGGCAGATATTTACCAAATCACATAACTTGAAATTCCCCAAATATCCATCATCTTAGATTTTCCCCTCACTTTTGGCCTCACGCGAAGCGTTGAACATTGCACAGTTCGAAAACGTATCTGGACTTTGGTCCGGATATTTGACGCTCCGGATAAACGACGTTCTATTGTATATATATATATATGTGTGTGTATATGTATATGTATATATACAGTGTGTGTGAGAGAGAGAATACACACAGGGAGATTCGCTACTAGACCGACTAACTGGCAGGGTGCACATAGACGACTCAGAATCCCATAGGTATGCAGAGTCGTAAAGGCCGCAGTTACGAGCAATGGTGCAAAGAAGCAGGAAAGAAATGGTGCGTGGAATGCTACGCGATAGAAGTAAAACTTCTTTGGCGACGTTGGTCGTAAGTGCAGAAATACTTCTAAATATATTAAACTGCTGGGGGAACTTATTAAATTGAAATAAAATTCAAAATTCATAGGCAACCGTAAGCGAATCCCGAACTCTCAATTGCATAATTTTCATTGACATATAAAGCAAATGCTGTGGGATCACTCCACGACGATCAACACGTCTTAATTCACTGGTGGCCATCATGAATGGTGTAACTCTAACTTTTTCCTGATGTTTCTAAAATGACCCAAGTAAATTGCTGGGAAAGAGAGGTACTCAGCATGTTCATCAAATAGCAAGCTTCTTGGTACATTCGCTTCTCCAGGAGCAATACGAAGATATTTCTCTTCATTCCATAACAACGTCTGTTGCTGGGCTGTAAGACTCTCTTGAATAGTTATGTTTTCACTGATTTCATCTTGAAGAACTTGAGACGCACTCTGTTTGAAATTGAAGAAACTATCATCGATTGTAACATCACACATTCTGTACAGTGGAGTAGCTACTAAATATTGCAACCATGTTTTGATGTTTCTTTTAGTAACCAAACCCATCAGATAACTAGTTCTGTGAATTTTCCTCCGTTTGATGTGAACATTGACACAGTAATCATCATCAACATTCCGTGGCAGTTGATTGACCATTGTATTGACGGATACTGGAACATTGATTATTTGCCCTAATATTCCAAACTGACCGTGTACATGTCTCAATCGCCTAATTTGCATGAAAGGTATTCGTGGAGAAATGATTCTTTCTGTTACCATATCCAAAGTAGGAAGATGTGCTGGAATATCTGGGTATACAAACCATTATATTTTGATAAATTTGGTATACTTTTCCTATTTAAACTTTGTTGGCAATTGTAGCACGCTTTAACGTCTTCTAAATTAATTCCCGGTAAAATATTTTGTAAAATATTTTTATGCTCAGCAACAGGCGTTCTCAAATCATCTCTGAACCATAATCTATCACAAATCGAACACCCGTGACCGAAAGGATTATCAACGAATCGCTTTTGGAAATCTTTGTGAGCATTTTTATGGGAATCATAGTCTTTGTAACGTAAGATAGAATTTATTATCGATTCACATGCATCAGTTCCAAATGCACTAGACTTGTTGATGGCTCTGTACTTGTTGACTGCACACGGTGGTTCACAAAGTCCGTATTAATCTGTGCTGGCATTCCCATTATCAGTTGTTAAACTCGACATTAAGAGAATATTTTGCAATGTTTTTTTCCGTGCTCGATATTCTCTCATGTACTCTGATCGAGATTTGGCAGTAGCGCTTGATGAATTTGCACTATTTTTCTGTTTTTTATCACTTTTTCGACTGGACTTTCTGCTGGTTTTTCTTTTCTTTTTCTTTCAGGAAACTCTTTTCCTCTTTGTGCATTTGATTTAGGCATGGCATTCTGATTAGAATCAATAATAATTTGACGCAAATGAAAATTAAAAAACAAATTAGCTGCCGAAAACATCGCCATGTGGCCAACAATCTAAGGAAATATTTTTAAAAGGCACGCTTTTGCTGCAAGAGCTATTTTTTCTATACCGTAACGAAAACATTGCAACACATATAACCGTTGACAGATGTTCCCTGGTCTGGTGAGAAAAGGGGGGGAGTCGACCAAAGGCGGGCAATCATCCAACTTTTTCAGGGATATGACGCAAGTCACAGGGTGTCCCCCGCTCTCTTTTTCTCCCGCTCGCTATCTCCTCCCCATTGTGACGATTTGGGGGGTGGGGGGGGGAATCACTACTTCCGTTCGCTTTCTCCCTGTTACGCAAAACTGGGCAAATTTTCCATTCACTCCGTGGGCAAAGAAGTTTCACTTCAAAAAGGGACAGAAATAGCAAAATATTAATGGAACAGAAAACATTTTATTGTACTACAACAGATGCTCCAAATTACGGTCAGGAGTCGTCAAGCAAGGCTAACAGTGACGTTGCATGGAATTCCTTACGTTCTCGAAGATTCCTGGCATACCACGTATCCTCTCGGCAGCTGCAGATATCCGAGCGTTTCCTTCAACTGAAGGAACAGACGTCTCTTACACCAAACTCTTTATGCGAACGTAGAAGTTCATGCACTGTTATAGTAAAACCTCTCAATGAAATGTTTTCTGTCTCATTAATGTGTTCTTTTTCTCTGCTTATTTGCCCCATAGCTCTCAATTACGGCATTAACGACCCTGCATTCCTACGTGATTCTGAATCGTCTCTGTAGCCCCTTCACTCCCTACCAGTTTACCATCCCTACCTACTGGTAGCAATTCACCGTGTTTATATATATATATTTGACAGGTCTGTAGTCTGCATGGAAGGGTTAGTAGACATAATTTACTAAATAACAAAATTTTTATTCTACCACCTTCAAACATCTTTATACTTTTTCAAGATGGCCGCCCATTTTCTACTAAATCATTCCAAAAAGAACGCTGATGTAGCGAGGAGACACCAGCTCACCACATTCGATTATTTTCTGCCTAAAACTTGAAACTCTCTGCCATTAATTAACCCGAGTCACTCAAAGGTTTATACGCGTTATTAAAGAGTACGTTCTATTTTTATTGATTACACCCTTAAAATTTAAGAGTTTAACTTTCCAAATTTGACACACACACACATATATATATTTGATTAAAATTATACTTTTAAAACTATGTGAGGAAATATACTTGGATCTTTATTTGAAAATTTTTGGATTTTTTCATCGTATTAAAACATGAATAATCTATTTATCAGTGTCCTAACCCGTTTTTTAAAAATGTTTTTGAAATTTTAGAAATCAGAATATGTGAGTATTATTCTACATATCCACCATTATTGATCGTACTTGAACAGTTACTTTATAAGGTACATCAACTTACAACTTTGTAATATGTACTTAAAAAAAGATATGCATGTAAGAAAATGTAAAGCTTTTCATGATTCATTTTATCTGTTCGTTTATTCAAATATAAATTAAACATAAAATTTCATTGGTTTTTAAACATTATACATATTTTTTTTTATTTTCGAACTAAATTTTATTTTTACACAATTTTAATTATATTTAATTTTATTTTGTGGTATAATCTCTTTTTTTAGTTCAAAATTTTTTAATTTAGCATGGAGCTTATATATGCAACATAAATCTACGCAAAGAATTGGTCTATTAGTTGCTTAATGTAGCGTTAAAAAAAATGTGTGGCATTTTGGTTCTTAGTAAACATTTCGTTGCGGAAAAAATTTTATATCAAGGAAGGAAATCAACATTTTGCAATTTCATGGTAGATTTACTTCCAGTATTCCATACATTTAACATGTAGTTACAAAGTTGAATATTCTTTTTTGAAAATGCATTTTGCTATGTTTTAATACATTGAAAACAACTGCAAAATAAAAAAGCAATGCTAAAATAAAATGAAACAATAAATTTAAAAGTTTATCGAGTTTCACTAACATGATCAAATAATGCATTAAAAACAATAACAAAAAATTACAAAACATAAACAAGCTCAATAAATAACATGAAGCATTTATTACTTATAAAATAAAGCTTTTAATACAAAGATATGATTTATCAACAAAATTATCGATCGGCAAAAAATAATCAAGGTAGTGTTCCGCATTACTAATACAATGTATATTGATATTCTGAAAAAAAAAATTAACATTCTATACTAAACGATTTTCAATACTTGTAGAATTTTAAGACCAAGATGTCATTCTTATTTCTTAAAAAAATTCATTTCCCATGCATAATATACGCGTATTGCACAATCCATGGAAAACATTGTATGCCATTGCTTCCAAAGAGGTTGGACTTCTGTCTGTTGGTCAGCAGAAGATATTTTATTTCTCTTCTACCATCTACAGCAGGGGTGGGTAGACTTTTTCAGGGTACGGGCTACTTCTAATTTTTTCAGGGTATTGCGGTCCACCAGTATCAGTGGCCCACACAAAGAGGTCAGGAAGAGTTCACGGTTCTGGATCCTCCTCCATAGCCCATGATTTTTTTTCGATCGATTATAATCCTAAGTATATAGTACGTAACATTTAATTAAGTATTTGTTATTAATAATTTTTTTATCAATTAATGCTAATTATTTGTTTAATAATTTATTTCTTATTGTTCTTTGTTCCCGACAATCTACAAAATGAAAAAAAAAATATGTTTGGTAGCGTGTTGGGGTAGGATAGGAGAATGGTAGACATTCAACCACCGCACCGCGACCCCTTTTAAAAATTCAAGAGTGCGCCTACTGCCCAGGGTCGTAGGTGTGGTTAGGTACGGAAAAGGTCAAAAATATTTATTACAACTTAATAATAAAATACGGAAAATGTATTTACCTACGTAAATAAAATGAAAAACTCACTTTTTTGAAAACACATTTAAAGCAAAACGCAATATCCGAACATAATAACAATAGCCAAAATATAATAATATCGAATGATGCATAAATTATCAAACAACTCAAAATACATTAAAAAATAAAACATTTACATCTAAAGTTAGTTCTCGTAATTATAGTCGTAGAAGGCTAAGTATTCGTACTTTCAACCAATCTAGAATATTTCCGTATACAATTACTAAAGGCTTATTTTCAGGCGGTCACTCTAAATTGTCTTGAAGGTCCACCGGTCGATCGCGATCGACGTAATGCCTACCCCGGACCTACAGGAAGATCAGTAGAGGCATTACTCTATCCGCCACCTGAGGATACACCATTCTAACGGGTTACAGAGATCCTCCATAACCAGGATGCTCCAAAACTGGCATACATAGTTGTTGCCACCAGCAGTGGAATCTAGTGTTCTGATATTTTTCTTTGTCGAATCCTTGGATACCAGAACAACAGCAATATACACGTATGATGCACTTAGAGAAAAGGAGAATATATGTTTGCTTTATTCATTGATGTGTTGGAAATCACAGGATAGTAATGTGCAAATATCCAATCGTAGTAGCATTTCGTAAGAAATGCATAGATAGGAAGTGCTTTTCCTATCACAATACTAACAGCATGACAGCATTTCCAACTGTCTTCAGTGTCACTTCTACAATAAGGTAAAATTCCTTAGTTTGCTATTAAACATCACATGTGTTCAGATTCGAACTTTTGAGGTTCCAGTCTCCCACTAAGATTTAAATTTAAGGCTTTCATATGTACTCAAGTGACTCATTTGAAAGGATTTCTGGTGTGATTATAGCCCCAAAACGGAAATTCACAGAATTCTAGGTAAAGCTAGATGTAAAGCTTTCAATTTCGAAAATTGTTGCAGAATTCAACTTGATCTACAATGTCGGTAATATAATTTCATTCATTACCTCCCGCCAAGGACCACGAAGTAACCAATCGTATCTACTTAATGACTGAAACCAGCGACATCTACGTAGTAAAGTCAGTGTGACGTACTACAGACTTGTCCGTGAGAACAGGATCGTGAAACTTTGTGTTGATTGTAAATAGCAGTAGAAGATCGACTGGCAGTATGCAATGTCTCAGCTCATGAACATTTCGGTTAAGAAGATGGAATTAAATATCGTTTGCAGAGTACTATCTAGCCACCCATAATATATTTTCTTTCAATATGCCTGGATTCTTTAGCAACTACGCTTTTGCACATACGGTAAGTCCCCAAACGGGAGAGCCATTTCGTGGTGGGACCATTTCGTAGTGGGACCGGCCTCGTTACCAAATTTGGACATTTGAATTTATTCAACTCACGCTCTTGTCGGATGCTAAATATTGTTATGATTAAATTTTTCCGAGAGTACCAGAGCCAAATTGGTTCTCAAGGTAACTTTTACATGCCGCATAGTCATATGACATGCGTGCCTACAATTTTCGCATCCAGAAAATCTATCAATTGCAGCCGGGGTCAACCCCGCAACCTTAATCTTACGAAGTGGCCATGCTATCTCTAAGCCACCGGAGCCGACACCCTCACCCATAATATAGGGTGAACCAACAGTCTTGCTCTGCTTATAAGAATTCATTACAATATAACCATTTAATGTAATAATGTAACTTTTGCATACCTGAATAGGTCCGTTTTAGTAGCTTTTCTTGTGCAGTATTTGACGGGAATGGTCCTTCAAAAAAGAACTCGAGGGAACATTTGTAAGAAAGACATCATTTTCTGTCGAGATGGCATCGATTCAAGAGAAAGCCTAAAGTGGGCTTTGGTTTCTCAAAATGAAATCACACTTTAATGTGCAGTATAAATTTCGACGTTGTTATGGAAGCAAACCTTCTGGTGCAAAATCAATAAGGCGATGGTAGGAAATGTTTAAAGAAATAGGCAGCTTTAAGGATCTTTTTAGAAGTGTCAGTCCTAATATGTGTGAAGTAACTATTGAACACGTTTCGGCAATCATTTCAACGAAGTTCTAAATCAACTTGTGAAGCGTCAAAAGGATTTCAAATGTCGGAAATAAGTTTGGTAAGAATTCTTAGGTTGCTTGCTTATAAAGTGCAATACATGTTAAAGAAGAAGGAAAAAGGAGTACCGCTTAGACATTCTGCGAACTACCAAGGGGTACACGTTTAAATTTACTGAGGTAAATGGTCTTATAAAAATTCATAATAATACTTGCACTATATATTGAAAAAAATATGGTTAATCATAATAGTTAGAGCAGAATAAATATTTAAAGACTTTTGGATCACCCTTTACTTTAGAACAAGACTACACACTCCTCTTGCTTTCCAACAGAGTGGAGGCTCTGTACTGTGTGTCATTGCCGAAAAGCAGATCAGGCCTTTCTTGCTCACATACTTAAATGTTTGAATGTCACGTTTCCTGAGATTTTAAGACCCTCTTTTATCTTTAGACTTACTTTCGTTGTATTTCAACAGGGTAATACCCATTCATATTTTGTTCGGAATGTTTGAACCCCCTTTTTAACTCAGTCTGTACGGTGTTTTCCTTAGGCTGCTTTTTCCAATCTTATGTCACATATTCAACTTGAAAATTCATCGGTCAGTATCTCACTTGTGAGTTCGTGTCATAGGTAATTGTTTACAATAGTTGTGGGATAGAAATATTTTGTAATGTTTTTTTCTAGGTACAGATTCAAAAAATTTTTAATTCGATGTTGCGTTGTATGGAAACACTTTTGCAGGCAACACTTGTGGCTTTATAATAAATACTGATTTTTGACAAGTAACTTTATTATTTTATTGTACATTTGATAGTCAATTTGTACCTACACAAGTCAATAGCGAAGCAGATTTCAATAAAATCTAACATATTGTTCATAGCGTTGCAATTTTTATGAACTTAAGTATATATTCTTTTCTATCAGTTTTTTTCATTCGCTTTAAAAAACTCATACCTATTTTTATTTCTTCATTTATTATATTTCATTATAGTTCTCTTTCTTTCAACAAATTTTATTTTCGTAAATTGATGTACAGGGATAGTTTAAGAAACGAAAGAATTGCATTTTTAATTTTTATTAATAAGAATCCTCTTAGGAAAACAATTTAGAAGAAAATTTAAAATAGAAATAAATTTTTTTGGATTATTTTTTTTTATTTTTTTTTTTTTTTTTTTTTTTTTTTTTTTTTTTTTTTTTTTTTTTTTTTTTTTTTTTTTTTTTTTTTTTTTTTTTTTTTTTTTTTTTTTATATAGTTTCATAGAAAGAACTATATCCTGTTCTCGTTGCTTAGATTTTTGTTTTAAAATTCTGGACACTTTTACAGTTAATCTAAGAATCAATTAGACTCTATAAGTGTATAGTGTAGTTTTAATATAAATCATTTACAATAGATATATAAGTACTCCGTAATGTTGGATATAACGAGAAAAATTACATTCCGAACATTAAACAATTTTAAAATATTTACAAAGTTCAATAATGAAGTACTTAATTTGTCTGAAAGAGCTAGTTACTTCCCCATTTGTTATCTCTAAATAAATGGAAACCTTTTTTGCTTGTATTCTTATGTAATCCGTTATATGTCAATTAAGTTTCTGGAATCCCCTTATAAGTAAAGTTTTGTTGAAGGAGCACCTTGGTTCTTTAGTTTTCCTTTCTTTTTTTCCTAATTCATTACCAGAATTACAGCTCCCGGTAAATTACATTACTTACTCAACAATGGTCTTCACGAATTGTCAGTTACATCTTACGATTCCATAAATTACATTTAAATGTATATGAGTTATTAATTAAAATATACTTACTTTCGTGAAAGTTACACCAAATGCTTTAACTGATTAAAAGAAACAGCATTAAAAATTACACTATAATGTTTTAACAGCCAGAATGCATTCACAGACCACGTTAACCGAACTTTATTAAGTGCGCTGATGAATGTATGCCGACCTTCACAAAAGGTACAATGAGCTCAGATATATAAGGAAATGAATAGAGAGGAATATCTCGAAGTCCTCCTTTAAGACTTGATGTGCTTTCCTGGAGGCTGAATTCTCGTGCTGTATGAAAGGGAAATGTATAATATAGGTGGTTGATGTGGTTGGCTAAAGATAGTCATAACATTTTGAAAGCATCATCTTGTGGTAAGCAATGGAGATGAAAACCCTAAGGAAATGTAGATCATGTATCACAGTAATATTGAATATATTCTCACTACTTATGATTATATCACATATGTTTCAATAATAGAACATATATGCTGAATGGTTCATATGTAATGATCCTTTAAAACATATCGTTTGTGTTCCCCACATCTAAAATTTTCAGCTCATAAAAATGCTGCATAATGTATTTAGTTTCCTCATTTAAATGGTTACATCTATAAGGTGGCATTCATTCTACATGTTTCTCCTCAATCTTTTCGGAATATTTTCTACATAAAATGTATTTATTTCTGGAGAAATAAACAGGAAATAAGTTTAAAACTTTCTTTCTAGTCTTTTAGCGCAAACATTTGCCTTCCTTTAAATATTTTGGAAAAATATAATTTATATAAATTCAAATTATAGCGTAACATTTTTATTTGTTATTTAATACTGTGTACTTGAAATACATCATTGATATAATACATCGGATATTTCTACAAACACATAATTATTGTATTTACTGTACATCTTAAGAATTTACAAATGCGTGATATAATGATTTTAGTATAATTATAATAATAAACCTGTTTTTACAATAACAGGCAGCAGATATCTGTCATATTAACAAAACGTTTCACTGAAATAGAAACCTATCAACAGTCCTTATGTTGACCATGTCAAGTGGTAGCTACAATTAGAACCAAAAACAATAGCCAAGTTTTGGCAACTAAGTCAAACAAGATTTGCTATTTTTAACAAACGCAACAAGGACTGCGAGATCATTTTATTATTATTAAATGCATAATGAAATGTGTAGTTAGTAAATGGAAAATTTATTCCAGATCTTTAGTTCATAAGTTTGGACCAAGAGTTTCCAGGAAACATACACATACTATAGCTAACTCAGAAATATTTTTACTCTAGTTGCCCAATAGAACATTTATTTACAGCGAGATAATCAAAAATTTTATTTTTTCTTCGACTAACTACATCATCTATTTGAGCGCCAAAAATAAGACAATGTTCATTCCGGATAGATTCAATCCCCAGCTACACAAAGCGATTCTTAACGATTTCCAGAGAATCTAAAGTCCTCTTTTATAATTCCAGCATAAGTATCATTTTAATGATGTGGGAAAAGTCTCCTCGTGATAAATTCTGAGCATTTTCGGTGTGAGTCCTATTGCATAGCGCTAGAGAAATAAAGTACTTGAACCTCGAAAAAGGCATTTTGACTTCATATTTT
>BMAO01025428.1:0-18552 GCA_019973975.1 Trichonephila clavata
ACCATAATCACATTTGCAGATTGAAATCAGTACTGAATTGTGGTAGTCCGTAGGCTAAAATCACGAATATCGTGGCTAACTGTATTCAAACAGAGTTCCTTATTCCATTCATCACCTGGTCCGATGGAATAAATTACGTTAAGTGAATAGTTACTAGAATATCGTTACAAATTGATTTGGGTTAAACAGATATTTTATTTCTTACATTGGTGTTCAAAGGTTAAGGAGCAAATGGGGTGTGTGGGGGGGGGGTGATTTTCAAAAACTGCTGAACCAATTCAAGTGAAACTATTATGGAAATACTTAAAAGTATTCATGAAAAGAAAGAGAGAGGATAGTAAGAAATTAATGATATTCGCTCATGATAGAGTTTTTTGCATTAATTAATCTTTTGATTAAACATTTTTGATAGTAGAACCTTTATTCATATTGGGATGGCAGGGATTTTTTTAATTTATAATAGTTATAATGGTACTTATTAATTAGCTGTACTATTCTATAGAAAAAAGCCACAGTAAAAGAAAACTTTTCTTAAAAATATTGTTTTTAGTTATCATTTCAGATACTTTTCAAAAGCTCATTGAAATTTGGTAAGCAAGTTTCTTTTGCTGAGTAGTAATTCACTAAGAACTGAGTATTGCGAAAATCGACTCCTAAAAGGGATTGCAAGGGTGTAATAGCCTGCGTGTCTAAAGGTGTTGGAGGATTGGAAGGAATACTAGCATAGTACAACAAAACAATCTAATTTATTCACAATATTAATCACCACACATATTTAATCGATGCAGTCTAACAGATGCTCCCAATTAATCACTATGCAGACAATAAACGAGGTAAGCGAGATATGAGAAAACTGCTATACTAACCACACTTACTCAAGGCGATCACTTTGACATCTTAGCTATTTAATCTGCATTTAATCTCAGTGACAATTCGTCACTTTAAGTAGTTCAGTTACCAAATATTAAATATCCGCGATTCACATTCAATTTGATTAATCTCTGTTCCGATAGTAGTTTCTCTCTATCCTATCTCTCTCTCTAACCGAAAACCTAGACTATATATATAGGTCCTAATTAACGTAATCACATTTTCTTCTTTGAAGAGGAGTTTTATAATAAAATAATTTTTAAAGACCAGAAATTCCCCCCAAAGGGCTATTAGTAGAAGGAGCTCAGTAGAACCGTCAAAATAGACTTCAGTTTAGAAATTCATGTGTGTGTGTGTCCTGTCTTTTTTTTTAAATTAAGAGGCGATGATTATAAGAATTTCTTTTCAAATATTTGAAAGCTTAATGGTAAGATTTAGATATCAATGGCTTAAAAACAGAAAATTTAGTCATACAACATCATAAAAAATCCAACGAAGCGAGCAGTAACGGCTAATATAATTCCAACTCTTTATTTCACCTTATACGGTTTTCAGAATACAAGCAACTTATTCCCAATTTTACTATAGAACGCTTATTTGTTAAGCGGTTTTTTTTACACGAAATTCTGAAGGACGTATCTCTTACGTGCAATAAAAGATTTGGGTGGAGAAATTCTGTCTCTTTATATCAACCTGTGATATGCTACGTAATATATCAACTCAAAAGACGGAAGCGCGGGACATTCTTCCTTCACATGCAACAAAACAACTGTAAGTATTTAATATAATATGCTCGATTTCTGGAGCGTTCGAGAAAGGCGCGACTTCCTCACAACCGGCATGCCGCGTGTTTTCAAAACAAGACTTCCTTCCTGGACGCCTTGTTGATAAAACCCGACGTCCCAGAGGCCACGCGAAGGGGGTGTGCGGTCGTGCGTCATCGGGAGATGGGGAAAAAGAAAAATATATTTAAAAAAGAAGAGCTGGGTGATGAAACACCCCCCCCCCCCCACGGCTCAGATTTATGTTCTACGAAGTGTGTCTGTGAAATTCACGCTGACCTTGTCGAGGGAAGAGGTCAGTGTGTCGCTTGACGAGCTCCGCAGATGAAGATGGGGTGCAGCAGGAGAGACGGGAAGGTCAGGGATGAGAGAGAGAGAAACATGTTTTCTTCATTCTCTATGTCGGTGGCTTTTGATACCCAAGCGGAGGCGAGGAGTGTAATTGAAAAGGTCTGGAGAGTGTGTGCGTCTTGGTAATCGGACTGTTATTGTATAGATATTATGTTAGTCTGAAGAACCTTCACTGTAGACCAGTAGCGCACACAAAAAATTCTCAGGGAGGGGGGTCCATGGTTGAAAGTCCTCCAACTCGTATCATACCGCGAGACAACAGAAATTGATTCTTCTGATTTTGTCAACAAAAAACAGTAAAAAATAAATTATTGAATTAATAATTAGCATTAATTAATAAAATAAATTGTTAATTACGAGTACTTAATTAAATTTTACGTTACATATATAGGATTATTATCAATCGAAAAAAAATTAAAGGGGCTTTGGGGGTGTCCGGACCCCCAGGACACCCCCTTGTGTGCGGCACTGCTGTCGAGAGAATACTCTTTATTTCCGTGTAGTATCAGATAAATTATTCACTGTTATTTAATTAAAAAACTAGTATTTTCCAGCATAGAGACTGAGATTATTTATCATCGTATTCGAATTGTTTTATTTCAAATTAACCCTTTAACTGGTTTGATCGTCTGGACTACTGAAAGCTGGCTACAACCGATTTGCCCGTACGGGCACTGATATTTTTTTTATCCTATCTTTGATTTGCCTGCATTTTTAATTCTTGTAGAGAGATTATTAGTGCTAGTGTTTTTAAGAGATGCAGTTTGGTCATGGTACTGAAATATACTTCTCATCCGGGATTTCCTTAGTGGTGAAGACAGCAATTTACATTCTTGAAAATGTCCAATAAAGAACAGGGATTGGCAAGGCAATGTGCAATTTGTTATTTCAGAAGATATGAAAAGGGAAAGATAATCCCAAAAAAGTCGATATTATCTCTGCCTTCATTGCAATGTAAGACTTAGTATTACATCATACACTTCTAATTGTTGCATATATATATTCAAAATACTCAACCTTGTTTGAAAAAGAGGTACGAACCTGAAATTTTTTTTCTAAGTAATGAGAGAAATTCTCTTAAGAAAAATGAAATATTCTTCATAGTATGCAGAATGTAGTTATAAAAGCAAAAATTCAGGGTTTTTTGTGTTCCACAATTATAAGACAAAAAATAGAGTGAAAACTTTAAAATTGAAAATTAAAATAAAATTCTTCCATTCACATTCTATTACACTCATGTCCATAAATTAAGAATAATTCAGAATCACACAGAAATTGAACTCTAAAATAAAAATTTCACCTGTAGAATTATCACACACATCTTGAAGAAGATGTGCAAATTACAGGAAACCACCAGATGGCGCGGATAGTACGTCACAATGACGAGAATGTAAGAGAGGGGTATATAAGGAATGGTGGCAAAGAAGTAAAATTGTTCACAAGCGCTTTAAAAGCCTTTCAGTGCAATAACCGCATAGTTATGGCACAAAGGAAGCATTTGGATGATTTCTTACGTGGTAGAATTATCGGACGACTGGAATGTGGACGTACCCAGCTAGAAGTATCCGAGGAACTTGGAATCGCCCAGAGTGTCATCTCCAGGCTTTAGCAACGATTCCAAGATGATGGTAATGTGAGTAGATGTTACAGCATAGCCCCCCCCCCGAGTTACAACGCCAAATGAGGACCGGTATTTGGCAGTTACTGCCAAAAGAAACAGGCGGAGCACAGCATCAGACCTATCTCGTCAGCTCTCTTCAGCTACTGGTACGACAGTTTCAAGGTAGACCGTGTACAGACGCTTAGGGAACATTGGTCTATATGCTCGTAGGCCTGTCAGATGTGTTCCCCTTACCGCAACTCACTGTCGCCTGCGATTAACCTGGAGTAGAGAGCATGTATTGTGGACTCCGCAACAGTGGTCTTGTGTGATGTTTTCCGGCGAGTCCAGGTTTAGTTTGCAGTCTGATTCACGCCGGAATTTCATATGGAGAGCGCCAGGTACCCGTTACCACCAAGAGAACACCATTAAACGACACCGTTACGGTGGTGCAGGATGGCTCGTTTGGGGAGGAATTATTCTTGGTTCCAGAACTGACCTGCATGTTCAGAGTGTAACGATGACAGGCCACATCTATCGGGATGTCATTCTGGAACAACATGTACGTTTGTTTCAGGGCGCCATGGGTGCTGAATTTCTGTTTATGGATGACAACGCCCGTCCTCACCGTGCAAACATTGTAGACGAATGCCTTCAATCGGAGGATATCACTCGTATGGATTGGCCAGCAAACTCACCGGACTTGAATCCAATAGAACATGTGTGGGATATGCTTCGCCAACGAATTGCAGCCGGTCAACCCCCTCCCACCTGTCTACCGGAACTTCGGAGGGCATTGCTTGATGAGTGGTGTAATATTCCCCAAGATCAAATTGATAATTTGATACTCAGCATGCGTAGGCGTTGTAAGGCCTGTATTGCATCGTCCGGGAGACATACTCCGTATTAACCATCAAACTAACCATGTAATACTGTTTTTTGTAAAAGGTTCTTTTTTGAAATTTGCTTCAGGGAGTAAAAATCGCAATTTTTATTAATTATGTCAAACATATAGCATCTTTTTTGCTTTTTACCTTTTGTTTGATAAATAGACTTTACAAATAAGTCAAATTTGTTTTGCTTCTATCTCTTTCTTTGCCTGAACTTCATTATCCTTAATTATGCCTATATACATATCTATGTAAATTAAATGCTCTCTAATAAACTTAATTTTGTTAAATATCCCCCTTTTTTTTGCAATATCTTTTATCTCGAAATTCTTTAAATACGCAAAAATGTTTCAGTCCCCTTAGTTACGTGTTAAACGATTTTCACTAAATCAAATTTCTTAACTTTCTATCACGGACAAGTAACAAAGGGGATGTATGTGAGCGGGTATTATTTTCTCCTCCTTAATTTCGCATCTCGGCAAGGTGAGGATTCTTAGTCTCGAGAGATTTAGAGTGCTCTTTACTCGACAGTCCAGTTAAAAAATCGGGTTTCCAGCATTTCGTTGATACGTTTCAAAATAATTTCACACTAAATAAAACGCTATTAAATAAGTTAATATTAACATATAAATAATAGCAATTTGTAAAACAAGTAACAAGTAGCATAACAGTATTTGAATTATAAGGTGAAATGTTTATTTTATTTTGTAACATATATTTTTTTACTTTGGCATTCAATTATAATTACTCTGCAGTCTTTTCCCCCCTTTTTTGCTGATATCAATTTCTGTTCGTAATCTATTCCCTAAAATAATGACCACCGTGGTACTTTTCAGAATTTCTGTGTAAAAAACTAGTAGTTATGAATTATTTATCATTCAAATATTACAAAATTCATATCTACATTGATAAAATATGAATTTTACAGTAGCTGCTCAAATATGACAAGTAAACAAACAGCAAAACAACTCGTAGTTGAAATCTTGCGTAATAACACAAACTACGAGTTATCTTGCAGCTGGCAGCCAACGTGTCAAAAGAAACAAAAAATATTCAAGAAAATCGTGTGTTTGAATGTGTGTTAAAAAGAAAGGAGTATCTCTCATTTGATGTGCTTTTAGATTACATTTTCAATCCATTCTTTGCAAATTTGGATAAATCGCGTGCACAAAAGTATAGATATTATTTTATGGACCCATGGAAATTTACTTAGAGATTTTGGATACTATATACCAGAGACCGGCAACCTTTTAACTGTGGCGTGCCAAACCAATCTACCAATAGGATTCAGCGTGCCATACAGTAGGACATTTTTTTTAAACGGATTCGATTCCCGCGATAATGTATGCAGAGTTAGAGAAATGAGGTCAATAATATAGGTTTATAGTTTCCTTATATATTAATTTTGCATTACCTAAAGATATTTCATAACATAAAAATAAACAGCATAACATATAACTATTTCTTCAACAAAAATATAACAAAAATTTTAATTGATCATACATTATACATTTTTAAGCATATTTATTAAAATAAGTAATATACAACATAAAATATAAGTATTTCCCTTATAGTTAAGTTAAAAGATAAATAAAAATTTAATGCGAACTAGTGCTTGCATCGTTCTACTTTCATACCGCAGAATCAGCCCCTCAGGGGCTTACCTTCTTTAGGTGAGTACGGGTGTCACAATCCCGAGGTGCCCTAGTGATCTTTTTCTTTTCCCAAGGGGTTTACTGTCTTTGGTAAACACGGGTTTTACGACCCCGGTGTACCCTAGTGATCTTTTTCTATCTTCGACCCTCCTTCTTGTCATTCAATTTCTCCTTTTCTTCCTTTCCCGTCTAGATCACAAATTAAGATATTAAATGTACTTGTTTGAAATTTATATATATTTATTTAATTTGATTACTTTTCCATTATTAATAACATATTTTTGTTTACATTTTGTATTGCGTTGATTTGGTGTCCTTTTTCTTCAGTTTATATAAATATTTTGCTTATGTTGATTTATTCGTTTTCGACTAACACCGTTGGTTTTCCGACTCGCATGTTTGCCGTGTGCGGCATCCCGTAAGGAGGAAAATGGTGTCCTGGGGATACCTTTGCGTTCCCTTTGACCCACGCTTCGCTGTAGACGGGTGGCAGGAGTGAGCCCGCTCCTGTCAATCGGCTGGTGGTACCTCTCTTCGGTGTCCTCGGAGAGACATTGCTTTAGGGTTAGTGCTGCAGATAAGGGGTGGCGGGTTTACCCGTTGGATCCTCGCCCTGATGCTGTAGCACTATATTCTGGGTGTACTCCAGGTAAGCGCCGAGCCTGACATTTGCCAGATGACCGGCACACTGCCTCCCTTGTTGGACTCCGTGGTGGGTGGAGGCACGCCAGGATGAATTTCAGTTTTCTTTTATGGATCCAATGCTGATGTGCCAGGGTAAAGGCCTTAATTTACCCACTCTTAACGTCGATCAAATATCAGAAAATACAAGATTTTTATTACTTTCACTTCGAAATAATGAGATGTTACATAAATCGCCTTTTGCTGTTTACAAAGCCCTCATAGGAATAGGTGGGGAACCGAAATCCGTAAAACGTTTACGTTCCGGTGATCTATTCATTGAAACCAACTCCGCTATTCAAACAAAGTCGTTTCTTTTTGCCAAAACCTTTTTAAACTCTTCAGTAAGTGTAACTCCACACAAATCTCTAAACTCCTGCAGAGGTGTCATTTCAGAACCTGACCTGTTGACCACGCCTGAAGCAGAAATCCTTGAAGGATTTTCTGACCAGGGTGTTATCCAGGTCAGGAGAATTACAATTAAAAAATAGAACAATTATTCCTACAAAGCATATAATATTAACATTCAATAGCCTCGAAATGTACCAAATAGTACAATAATAAAGCTGGTTATTTATGAATACTGGAGTTAAAAATACCGTCCATACATCTATTTCCGAATTCTCTGCGCTGCTTTAAATGCCAGAGGTTCGGACATTCTCAAACTTCCTGCTGATGGCAATTAACGTGCTCTAAATGTGCATCTGTAGGACATGCTTCCTCAGATTGCAATCTAGAGCCGAAATATATAAACTGCTCACAGCTCCATTCATCGGATTCTAAATTATGCCCTAAATGGAAAATAGAGAAACAGAGATACAGGAAATCAAAACAAATAAAAATATTTCATAACCAGAACCACGTAAATTAATAGTTCCACAGTTACCTCAAACTTATGCTCAAGTTGCCAAACCCTCTACTATAAATAATTCTACACAAACCGATGAAAATATAACAAAAATAAAATGTCCACCTTTAAATTTACTTAAACCAATTTCATCCCTCCCAAAACCAGATATATCAACATCCACTCCTGCTGTTTCCACATCATCTTCAACCCAAGCACACCTCTTGCCCTCAATCTCTTCAATAGCCACTACAGTGTCAGAGACTCAGCCACCGACTCCTATTTCTAATTCAGTACTTACCACCACCAATAATATGTTCACCCCCATTAAATCATCCTCAATCACATCCGCTTCCACATCAATCTCTTGTACTCAACCCCCTTCTGCATCTACAACACAGGATTCGAAACAAAATTCAAAATCTCGGGCAAGAAAAAAAATTATTAAAAAAAATAAACGATGCAAAAATAGAAATAAAAATGGCACCACACAAACCACGGAAAAGTACACCCCAAGAGGATACCTCGGATGAAGAAATGATTGAATATAATGAGGATGTGTGTGTGAATTGTGTATGGTTCTACCGAAATATTACTATATTAATACTCCGTATTCTCACGTTATTACACCTACTCGATATAAAACTGCAAAAAGTAATTGTTCTCTCTTTTATAATTTACATTACCAGCAAATGGCTGAATTTTTTTTTAAATTGAAAATTAGATTTTTAATATAGATTTTACTTTTGAATTTTTCTGCTTTAACCTTTCTTGACTTTGTGGCAGGGCTCGTCCCTCCACCAAAATGTATGTTCCTTTATTTTTTTAATTGAATTTTAATATTTTAATTTTACTTTGTACTATTGAAACAGTGTTCTTGTCGGCATTTTTAGATAAAACGTTTTGAATATTTTAACTAATGTTTGGCGCAGTATAGCCGGCCTCGGCTCTTGTGCCAATAAACCCTACAATCACTCACTCACCGCAAAATCAGGGTTATGATTTGTAACTTTCAATTTGACTCGATTCTAAGCAGTCGGTTGTTAAACAATTTCTTTGTGAACTCGCAATATTTATCATTTGAGGAAAGATTTGTTCATATAAATATGTTGAACCAAATCGGAAAGCAGAGTGCATGTAATTTTCTCTCTATAAACAATTAAATCTCTCCAGCAATGACATTCAATAATTTACAAAATAAAAAAAAGTGTAAGTTTATCTTTCAGATTTTTTCGTAATTCCGTAAATGTTTATAATTCTGAAGATTTTTGTCAAGCAAGGTCAATTACAAATTATCAATTTCCAACCACTCAAAAAAGGGCAAATTTGTAGAGTAATGCAGAGTGCTACTGAAAGTTACATGGCACACGTACCGTAGGTAACTGACCCCTGCTATGTATGAAAAATAAGAAATACACACAATGTATGGAAACAAGTTTTTAAATTATAAATAAGAAAAAATATCGAAAACCACACACATTGATTTAGGCGTCCGTGTTACTGAAGAGAAACTGAGCTTTTATCAAAGAAACAAAAAATCTTGAGTGTGTTTGGGGGAAAGTTGCTTGTGTTTTGCTTTCGTTCCTGAACACATTCTTGAAGTATCTTCTCGATTCGACGATAGCGATTGTTCCCGAGGAGTTTATCTTTCCCCACGATTTCGAATCGCCGAGTGGTCGACGAGAAGGAACGTGAAGTGTTTTGGGTGGTTTGCTGAGAGATTAAGAGTAAAACATGCGTTTAGTTGATGAATGAGGTGTGTGATAACAGATTCGTCCTTTGTAAGATAACACCTCTTAACCTATCACATCATCCGGCAGGAACAACATAGCAGAAAATAAGAGATGGGGTATCTCGCAGGGTGTCGAATGATTAATGGAGGCCAGACAACCGAAAACGAAAGCTATTAAGACCCCCAGAATGCTGTCTCGAGAGAAAAGCTATTAACATACCCGTGGGAACTTAAAAAATAAGCTGATTAGTAGAGCGAGGGTAAAACATCCTAAAACCGAGATTTTTTAACTCGGAAAAAACAATCGACGATAGTCAGTGGCACATACAGGAATTTTTCTGGGGGGGGGGGGGTCCAGGGTCGAAAGTTTACCATTTTCGAATCATGCTCCAATACGCCGCCCAACATATTCTTTTGATTGGGTCGATTTTCGGGAACAAAAAACTGTAAAAAATCAATTATTGAATATATAACTAGCATTCAGCGGCGCACACAACGTGGGTGTCCTGGGGGTCCGGACACCCCCCAAAGCCCTTGAGTTTTTTTCGATTGATGATAATCCTATATATATATATAAGTAAAATTTAATTAAGTACTTGAAATTAACAATTTATTTTATTAATTAATGCTAATTATTAATTCAATAATTTTTTTTCCCTGTTTTTAGTTGACAAAATCAGAAGAATCAATTGGTGTTGTCTTGGGGTATAATACGAGTTGGGAGACTTTCGACCATGGGCTCCCTTCTTGAAAAGTTTTTGTGTGAGCTACTGGTAGCATTAATTAATAAAAATGATTTTTAATAACAAATACTTTATGTATTATATGCTCAGGATTATAACCAAACGGGGGGGGGAATCAAGGGCTATGGGGGTTCTTCCCCACCCCCTCCCTTGTGTGTGCCACTGATGATAGCTCATTTGAATCGTAAGCGCATAAAATCGAAGAATAAAAGTAAGAAAACAATGTTTCAGAAAAATTCCAGATTAAAAAAATTCTTGTTATGAATCATAATGTGTTATTTTGTTTGGGAAGCGAATTCTGAGATCCTAGATATCCATTGATATGTCACGTGAGGGAGTGTTTATTAACGTCGCCCCATAAAACAAGTCGAGGGGACGACGGACCACGTCATTTTATTTGAACTGCGGTTAAGTGATGACGACAATTGAGCTGGCACCTCCTCTCCGAACAACTACACCACGCCAATGGGAGAACTTTGGGCCAAGACAGATTTAACGTTCATCGGTCCTTTCTACTCGGCGGCTCTTCAGCACCACTTGGATTCGAACTTTAGCAGCAGCATGTAGCGGTTCGTCAGCCACAAGGTCGTGACTATATTTTCAAGGCTACTGCGGCCACATTTTTCTCTACTACTAAGCGAAACAGAAAGAGGAGTAACTAAATTCTAACGCAGGGGTCGGCAACCTCTTATCTTTGGTGTGCCAAACCAATCTACAGATATAATTCAGCGTGCCATTCGATTTCCATGATAATGCACTCAAAACTAGAGAACAGTGGTCAATAATTTAGATATTTACAGTTTTATTATGTATTAATTTTGCATTATTTAAAGATATTTCTTACCATAAAAATAAACAGCATGAAATATAACTATTTTTTCTACAAAAAGTTTTAAAAAATATTAAAGTTGTACGTGTATCAGTAGCGCACAAAGATTTTTCACGGGGATGTCCATGGTCGAAAGTCCTCCAACTCGTATCATACCTCCAGACAACACCAATTGATTCTTCTGATTTTGTCGATTTTGTTAACAAAAAACAGTAAAAAATAAATTAGTGAATTAATAATTATCATTAATTAATAAGATAAATTGTTAATTACAAGTGCTTAGTTAAATTTTACGTTATACATATGTAGGATTGTCATAAATCGAAAAATACTGAAATTCTTTGGGGGGGGTCCTAGAACAACCCCCTTGTGTGAGCCACTGACTTGTATTATGTATTTTTGTTGTTATTGTTGTTGTTACTAATCCTCCAGGGTCTGACGAAGTCAGACAAGATCAATTAAATCGTTGATTCTCATAATTATGTATTTGTAAACATATTTATTAAAATAAGCAGTAGACAATGTAAAATATAAGTAGTTCCCTTCATTACAGTTAAATAAAAAATTTTAATGTGAACCTAGCGCTTGCATCGCTCTAATTTTACATCTTAAAATCAGGGGTATAGTTTATAACTTTCAATTTGACACGATTCTGAGCATTCGATTGTTAAACAATTTCTTCGCGGACTCGAAATATTTTTCATATGAAGAAAGATTTTTTACTTTGATATGTAAAACTAAAAGTGGAAAGCAGAGTACATGCAATTTTTTCTCTTCAAACAATTAAATCTCATTCAATAATTTTTACAAAAGAACTGTAAATTTATCTTATATATATAAGAGTTATCTTTCAGATTTTTTTCGTAATCCTTAAATGTTCAAAATTCCGAAAATGTTTGTAATTACTATTCATTTCTTGTCCCGCTGTAGGTTCTTAATTCATCTATATAGATTTCTCTCATCACAACCAGGAACGAAAATAATTAATCTATTTTTAGTGACTAGAGATTTTATTTTGTTTTTAAAAGCCACACACAATTAAACCGATATAAAAACACACTATTACCAAACATTAAACTGTTTTTCACACCATTTTGTTTCTGATGCTACAGGCAAATAAGGTTCATTGCAAATTTATCAACTTCCATCCACTCAAAAACTGACAAATTTGTAGAGTAGTGCAGAGTGTCACTGAAAATTGTACAGCGTTGCCAACCCCTCTTCTAACGGCTTAGCATGTGGAAAAGTTAAGGAATATAAATATATATACACAGTGGCGCACACAAGGGGGGGGGTCCTGGGGTTCCGGACACCCCCCGAAGCCCTTGAGTTTTTTTCGATTGATGATAATCCTATTTATATATAACGTAAAATTTAATTAAAAAAAACTTATAATAAAAAATTTATTTTATTAATTAATGCTAATTATTGATTCAATGATTTATTTTTTACTGTTTTTTTGTTAACAAAATCAGACCAATCAATAGATGTTGTCTTGAGGTATGATACGAGTGGGGAACTTTTGACCATATACTCCCCCCCCTTGAAAAAATTTTGTGTGCGCTACTGTATATACATATGTACTTTTGTTAATTTTTCGAATAAGCATGTGTAAAAAAATGAGCCGTACTCTTTTGCTAGATTTACCGAAGGAAATCAGTGTAGCCGACACTAACTGACCGAAAGTATCGCAAGCGAATAAAATTTTTTTTAAATATTTTATTTATTTATTCAAATCACCGTACTAGATCGCATATGAAAGCAATTTGAATGGTTCGTGATGAATTTTAATTTTAAAAAAAAACAGTTTGTAAAATGTTTGATGGGAGGCTCGTGATTGTGTTTTTGCTGTTTAAAAAGTATTTTTACAGTGATTGGACGAAAGCCAGATTTTTCGTGACAGCGAAGCGCACTTTTAAAATCGTGAGGTTGTTCGTGGACGTTACCCTTTTCTGCGAGTTAGTCTTATTAGTTGCAATCTGACATGTTCGGCGAGAGCGTTCTCATTAGCATACAGAGCTGAAATTTCCATCATTTGCATTTGCCGTGATTAGTAAACGTCTGTTGAATTTCCGGCCAGTCTAGAAAACATTATCTTGATAATAAATTTTCAATTAATGGCAGAGAGTGTATTATACAAATACCAATTCTTATTGATTCATATTACAGTAATAAAAATACAGAATGACATAAATTAATATAACTCGGCCTTTATATATAATGAGATTTTATACAAAGATTTTTTTTTATATTTCAGGATAGTTAGTTTAAAATTAGTTCACAATTTTTTGTGAAAATATCAGTTGTCTTCAAATATGTTCCACGGAAACCTGGGGGCCCACGAGGCATGTACAGGGGTTCCATGAGTCAAAAAAAAAAAAATCAAAGAAAAAATTTATAAATGTCAATGGAAAATGTATTCACGTTTCTTATGGATTGGGCTAAAAATTAATTTCAACAAAAATGAGGACTTATTACTGATAGAACAAGAACGAGTGGCTGAACTAGCAACAGATTCTAAGTTAATAAACCGATACGAACAAGGTCTTGATTTTTGGTTAAAAATTTACCTGGGATAACCTCTCTCAAAGACTTTCCATAGACCTAGACTTCGACAATTGGTATAAAAAGATGTAAGTACGTATACCAGTTACTAATTATAATGTATGTATAGGTGATACCTGTAGCACAAATTAATATGACTAATATGTAAATTATATTAACATTATATATATCAAATTAATAAGTGCAATATTTAAATTTAATTGTCTTTAATAAAGTACCTATATCATGTAAATTTACTTTAAATATTATTTTAATAAACATTTTTCTAATAAAGAAAGAGGAGGGAATTGGGTTCCCTCAAACACTTTTTGATTCTAAGGGTTCCACAAGTTTGTGACGGATCTATACGCAGCTCTACTAACCCTTTGAGTACTCTTTAAGGAAAATATTTAATTCGGCCAACTTTTACTGAAGGTAAGAAAAAGTGATTATGCAAATTAAGTTTACTATATAAATTCTGTATTCGTGAGTTTTGAGAGTTAGTGATGTGTGGATCGAGAGTTAGTGAAGGGAGGATCGTGAGTTATTGAAGTGAGAAGCTAAGATTATTAAAGTGAGAATTGAAGATATCCTAAGTGAATAACACTTGGATGTGAGCTGATCAAGATAGCTAGTAGAGTTCAAGGCCTCAACCGCAGGACTCCTGACTGACAAGAGTTCATGTATTGTGCATATTATTTAAATAAAAGTTAGAAACTAAATTGCTAGGTTGCGTCTGAGTTAATAACGAGCTTGTATAGGTTATCGCAGAGATTAGTTGAATGTCCGTAACATTATTTCCCAGGCTAACTGGTCTCACCTTCGCGCTCTAAATAGTGATCAAACCATCTTAATTGAATTATTTTTGTGCTTGTGTTGATAAGTGTGACAGTAAAATAATTTTAGTGGATCATGTCTTCTGATCAATTAGCTGCTCCCACACTTCTAGCCGGGTCCGAGAGTAGACAAGGGGGATTAGAGGGAAGTAGGCAAGGCCGAACATCACAAGTTGAAGTCTGAAGGCCACTGGTGTATATCAAAAAGTTGCAAAACTTAACTACAATGTTTCACCAGTAAAAGAGAACCCTCTCCCCCTTTCCTATCTTTCTGTATAGTATATAAAGACAGATATCACAGACATTTCTGATATCATTCTTGGACGTTATTGTAGAAGAAAGACAATAAGTCAGGCATTTCATGAACATTTCAAATATTAATGAAATATGACAGAAATAAAAAACGAAAGCAGCTATTGAAACCTTATTTATGAATTTAAAATTTCACTGTTTCTTAAGAATCTTAAGATTTAATAAGGCACGAGGAATCAAAATAAGAGGGTGCTCTTCATTTTTTAAGAAATTTTCGGATGGAATTATCAAGAGCATGTGTGTATGCGCTGCTTATTGAAAGTTTATCAGTTTTTGAATACTTTTTTATGGTAGTACATAGAAGTTTAGAAACGAAGGGTAGATGACATTTTTTCATATATCCTGATTAATTTTTATGGGAGGTGAGATTCCATCCAATCCACCAAGTAGAATTAGTAGCCGCGGTAGCTTAAATGTCAAGGTAACGGACTCGTGGCCAACGCTTCATGAGTTCTAACCTAGTACCGCTGAAGATTCGCCGTGTAGGGTAGCAACGCACGTTAAATCTGTTGAGAGCTCAAACGTTCTCCCGTTGGTGATTGATAGTTAGGAGAGGGAGTGCCAGCCCAGGTGTCGTTCTCGTCAACTGATCGTGGTTCAAAATGACGAGGTCCATCGCCAATATCTCTCGTGTTGCCTTATAGCGCGATGTTAATATAACACTCACTCACGCATGGGCAGAAAAAGGTAAATTTTTTTGTTCATCAGCACTCCGAAAAAATAAACGGAGATTTCTGAGACTAAGAACAATCAGTTATTTGAGAAGTATTACAATATTCAAAGGAAAAGATAAAAAAGAACTTCGCGGCTATGCATGAAAAAGAAATGATTAACTAATGAAGCGTCTCTATTTCTCTCTGAATTGAAAGAGTTATCTTTGTAAATAAATACATAACGATAAAATTAGCATACTAAGATTTTTACAGATTTCTTTTTCTGTTTTTGACCATAGCTAAAAATAAAAAAATTTTCAACAAGGAACTCAGTTTAGTTTATTTAAAAGTTTTTCGAAAACGGAAAAAAAAAGAAACAAAAAAAGTTGGAATGCAAAACTCAGCAAAGTTATTTGTTTCATTATTGTCATAGTTACAAACCCTACGTAAGAACCATGAGCGAAAGCGGTAATGGAGCCGATTTAAATTGCTTGGTTGTACATTAACTGGATTTTTGAATCTGTGCTATTGTAGATGTATCCGCGTACTTCAATGATTTTTAAATAGGAAGAAAATTAACCGATATTACTGAAGAGGTGAAACATAACTTATGGTTTATTTATTTAAAAGAAATGCGAATTGTAGGGAAAAAACTTCAGTTTCAAAGTGCATGATAAAAGACGATAAGTAAGAACCAAATAATTTCACCACACCAAATTAAACAATTTAAGAGACAAAAGCAGTAAAATACGCATATTAAGAAAAGAAAATACTAAAACAAGAAGATTAAGAGATAAAAAGATGCAAAGCTTTACATTTAATAACAAAAACAAATCATATTAAATATATCAAGCTCTTCACGAAACCCTGACAAAATTTATATAATGAATAATTGTCAATTAAAAACATCCAATAAACCTATCTTACAAAATAGATAGTCTACTCTCGCTATAATTCAAACCTTCGATAATATGAACCTCTCGCTAATTCGAAATAAATGCTCAGCCCCTAGAAAACTCTTGATATTTCGAACTAAAACAAAACGTTTTGCTACACTCAACATTTCGAAATAAAATCTGCAACTGGCTTGACTACAACACGCGATAATTCGAAATCTTATATAGCTTTCGACAATTTGAACATTTACTATCATGTAGAGTCTTGTAGAAAACAGGTTGGAGCTTACATGTTTTGTGTTGTACTGTCTCTATGTGTCTCCCCTGTAACGTAGCCAATTTGATGACTATCTGTCTGCCATCTCTTCTTTGTGTTTCCCGGTTCCTCAAGCAAAACGATACTTTTAGTGCTTTCCTCCTTCAAGTGGGCAATAGACCGGCCGCACTTGTTATGAGCTGTCCCTATCATTCGCTCAACACGCGGCCTTGCTACACATTTGTTCAGAAAGGATGGTCCCCTATTGTGAAGAAGATAAGAGTAGGATTGTGTATTTTGCGTCCGAGTGACATGACGATTTATGACTCATCTGTGTGACTTAGGGCATACGACACTAAATAGGGCATGGTCCTTACTGGACCCGGCTTTGAAGAACCAATGGTATTTGGGACAGTGTCTAAGGGAACCGATAACAGATTAAACAGATTTAAAAAGATAACCGATTTTTTTCGACGAAAAAGATTAATTATATACAGTATATATTCTTTTAATAATTGTTTTAATACAAAAATGTATTCTTTTAATACAGGACTTTGAACTTCTGATAATGCATAATATGTGCATTGAAAATAGTTTAAAATAATTTTATACACATGTACAATTGTTGTTTTATTAAATAGCTTCAAATTTAAATGTATAAGAAAAAAATTATCTTCGTGTATTTTAAGAGTTTTTCCCTACCCTCTTGATAATTCGAAGTTTCTCATAGGCCACTCAAACTTCGAATTATCGAGAGACGACTGTGATTGTTTCTCTTTGTCCATCTAATTAATTCAATGAAAGTCAGTTAAGTGATGTTTCAATGTAATTCAAAAATGATTTCAAACCTTTCCAGCTTTTCCCAATCTGAGTTCGAGCAGGCGAAAGAAGCCTCCTGGCGCATACCAAATTCAGAACGAGTACTGTGAAAATAAACACTGCAATATGTTGTTTCCGAATTATTTCACATATCCTTTTAAAGGTTTCGAATTTTTTCCTTATCTTTCGGGCAAACATAAAAAAAAAATTTTAAATCCATAAACACGAAACAAACTTTTTCAAAGCACCCAAGTATCTAAAAAAGTAAGGGTATAATTTCAAGAAAAGTAAAGGATTTGAACCCCGGACATTTCGCATGCGAAGCGAACGCTCTACCCCTGAGCTACACCACCGTCTCGAGAGCACTCCTTTTCTAGTGGTCTCCATTCCAATCTGGAAGCGTCCAAGTATCTAGAAAAAGTAAGGATCCTCTTAAAATACACGTCAGAACTGCAGTCGGAGGTGCGGGGACTTGAACCCCGGGCACTTCAACTGCGAAGCGAACGCTCTACCCCTGAGCTACACCTCCGTCTCGCGAGATTTCCTTTTCTAGAGGTCTCCATTCCAATCTGGAAGCGTCCAAGTATCTAGAAAAAGTAAGTGTCCTCTCAAAAAAACGCGTCAGAGTTGGAGGTGCGGGGATTGAACCCCGGACATTTCGCATGCGAAGCGAACGCTCTACCCCTGAGCTACACCCCCGTCTCTAGAGCTCTCCTTTTCTAGTGGTCTCCATTCCAATCTGGAAGCGTCCAAGTATCTAGAAAAAGTAAGTGTCCTCTCCAAAAAACGCGTCAGAGTTGAGGTGCGGGATTTGAACCCGGACATTTCGCATGCGAAGCGAACGCTCTACCCCTGAGCTACACCCCTCTCTAGAGCTCTCCTTTTCTAGTGGTCTCCATTCCAATCTGGAAGCGTCCAAGTATCTAGAAAAAGTAAGAATCCTCTTAAAACACGCGTCAGAATTGCAGTCGGAGGTGCGGGACTTGAACCCCGGACACTTCCACTGCGAAGAACGCTCTACCCCTGAGCTACACCCCGTCTCGCGAGTTTCCTTTTCTAGAGTCTCCATTCCAATCTAGAAGCGTCCAAGTATCTAGAAAAAGTAAGAATCCTCTCAAAAAACGCGTCAGAGTTGGAAGTGCGGGGAATTGAACCCGGACATTTCGCATGCGAAGCGAACGCTCTACCCTGAGCTACACCCCCGTCTCGAGAGGTGTCCTTTTCTAGTGTCTCCATTCCAATCTGGAAGCGTCCAA